>JASANB010002985.1:0-70273 GCA_030248155.1 Sabatieria punctata | reverse complement strand
ATACATGTAACAGGGGGGACTGCACCCCACCCGACTTAGGCCAGACCCCCCGAGACGATTTCGCTGACCCCCCTCCGATTTTTCTGGCAAGTAAATTTTTGAGCAAATTTTTGCATTTTTTTACAATTCCAGACACAAAAATTGCCAAAATCGCCTGCAAAACAGCACTTTTTAGCTGTATTTCAGCCCAAATTAGCGATTTTTAGCCAAAAAATTACGATTTTTTCGATTTTTGAGCCTTTTTTAGTGCCATACCCCCTCCCAAAATTTTGGCTCAGACCCCCCCGGCCGGCGCCAGACCACCCAACCCCCTCCCCCTTCGGCGGATGACCTGTATGAGACAGACAGACAGACAGACAGACAGACAGACAGACAGACAGACAGACAGACAGACAGACAGACAGACAGACAGACAGACAGACAGACAGACAGACAGACAGACAGACAGACAGGTACCTTGCGGGACTGCAACATCAACGACAACGGACTGCTTCTGCTGTGCGCCAACTGCACCAGACTGTCGACCAGCTGCAGCACAAACTGCAGTTTGCTCAAGGTCTCCTTGTGTTCTCGCTGCAACGCAAAGCACTACACTACACAGATGCAGATACCAGCACAAAATTTGTACGTCCAGCAGAGTTTCGTGCTGCAGTTCCGGAGGGGCCTCGACATTTTGCAGGGGGTGCGCCGTCAAGTCAGCCTGTACTTCGCGCGACCGTCTCCAAGCCTTCTCGCCACCTGCTTGCGTAACCTCCGTACGCACACTCGTAGCCGACGCCTGAGGACACGTGCCGAGAGCGGCTGTCAAGTCGTTCAGATTGGAGACCGTGCCGCCGGTCAGACTCTCCATTATCTGGCTGTTGGATGAGGTTTCTGCAACAACCAGCAGTCCCGTACCGAAACAGCAACGCTCTCTTAATCATCACCTTAACAACCAGCAAAGATTTCGTAGGGGATTTGTGGGCGTCGTTGCTATATAGTAGTACCACAGTGGCCGAACGTGGGGTAGCATATATTATATGGTGCCACTAGCCCAGGTACCGGTACCATAAACGGCGTTAAGTGCCTGACTGTACATTGCCTACATGAAGCCGTTCCCATTAAGGGTTCGGATTAAACTTATTCAAGTGACATGTCTATATGGAACTGGCAACATTTATGGTATCACGATTTATGTCGTGGCCGAGTCAACTAGCTGAAACGCATTCTGAGTGGTGGATGGATGGATTGTCCGGGCGGGGCTGTCGCCACACTGCGGACCCATCACGCACACCCATATCATCCTGCCCTTCCTTTGCTACCTTCGCTACTAGTCTAAACACATGCTCGGTGTCAGTCTGGTCGGGTCTCAGTGGTAGCTGTCCCCGTTCCATATGTCCCAACACATGTGTGGTTGCTATTGTAGCTTTAGGTGCTTAGGCAGCTCCAATCAGTTCCCATTTACCTACTCGCTTTCACCAGCTTTCGGTGGCCTGGGTTGCGCTTTGTGCCGACGACCAACTCTTTGCGGCAAGAAACCTGCCACGCCGAGAGGCTGAACGCACGACGTCGAGCACAGTGGCTTTGCGGCCTAAACCACTACACCAGCTGTGCCGGCATTCTGGGTAGTGAAGGGAACTGCGGGACACGAGACAAACGATAATGAGTGATCACATGTGATGAAGAAACCGTTTGTTTGATTGAGTGTTTGCATTATTTCTTATTGTGTGGTCGACCATAGTATATTGTGTGTTGTGTTTGCATTGACTAGTCATCAACTCACGTTTCAGTATTTAAGCGCATTCTTTCAAAGGTTAACCGTCCAGAAATCGTTGAGTGCTAGCTTGAAATAGCAAAGAAAGCACGGCCTACCGAGCTTAGGAGCGCCAGGCTGTCCAGCGAAGGGCAGATTGAGAGGCTGCGACAATTCCTCGTCCTCGTCATTTTCATCCACGTCTATGTCGCAGTACAGAGCGGGTGCGTTGGCCTTGTCGCCGTTACCCGTCAAATATGGCAAGTTGTCCAGTCTGTTCAAGGCGACTGTTTTATTCTGATCCGTTGCCAACTGCTCGGCAGGAGGCTTTAGTGGAACGGCTGCAAGACAAAAGTAGACCGACCGACCAGCAAACTAGCAGTTGTACACAGACCGGAGATTGCCTTGGGTATGCCGCTGGAAGCAACACTGACGTCTTCCACAGGTGCCGGAGACTCGTTGAAGTTAGAGAGCGTGTGTCTGCGGTTGGAACCGTTCAAAACCGGTTTAGTCGGACTTGAGACCACGAACCGAGCTGCAACATAACAGCACATACAGACGCTCAGCAAAAGAAGCACAGCACATGGTACGCGGTATTCCCGGAACAGCACAATCACCCAACAGCTGTCAAAATCAGATAGCCGATGGAAAACTGGTATTTTTAGAGTAACGTATCAGTGAGGTTGTTTTTTTGCAAAATGGTAAAGACGTTTAAAGTAGCTGTGAATAAAGATCGATAATCAAGTTATCATTTGCATTATCTCTGGTTCTTAATAAAAATTGAGGTAAATAACAGGTTTCTTGGCAGCAAAAGCCAGGAAAGGTTGCAGACGGTATTGGTTTGGCACAAATATCTGTACATCACTACAGTTGTTGAAGCACTGTAAGAGTAAAGTATTTCTGTACATGTACTATAACATACCACCGGTCGGTACGCGATCATGGTGGTATCAGTTCGACCAACGGTCTCATCAGGTAGCACCACAAATTACGCCAACTCTGACCGCATAAAGCAGAAGAGATTACTGTGAGGAGGTTCCAGCTCTGCAACGCTGGGACATCTGGGCGCAGCGGGAGGGCTGTGGCATTGTTCGGTGGCGACGGAGGGCGCGGCAGCCGGCGGGAGCACGGGCTGGGTTGCAGTGGCAGTGGTGGCTGCGTTCAGCTGCTGCTCCATCTTGGCGTAGTTGAGACGCTGAGTAGGCACTGGGATCGGACGACTGGGCGCGTTGGTGTGACGCGGAATCGACGACTGTCTCTGCGCACTGCTTCAACAGAACTGTCCGTCACACAAGCTCCTCCCACCCCTCCACTCACTTTGTCTGTGCACTGCTGCGCTCAAGAGGCGGCAGGAAGGTGAAGTCGTCCGATTCGGTCATGGCGTTCGGTTGGCCAGCCTTCTCCTTGCCGGCGCTGCTCAGCGGCTTAGGGTTGGGGCTGTGCGAGAATTTGGCTGAGGGCAGAGGGCTGGCCGGCGGCTGAACTTTGGACGGAGCAACGGGCTGCTGCTCTGCGTTGCTCTTTCCAGCGGTGGCAACGACCGTAGTGGCGACCGGACCGACTGCTAAACACAGAAAAGGCTATGAATCCTAAACGAGTGCCAGCATAAGCTCACCTCGACCGGGCCGAGCGGCGCCGCTAATAACAGGGGAGCAGGGAGGTTGTAGTTTAGGACTGCCAACCTTGGACAGCGCTGGAGACGCCGTTGGCCTTTTGATTCCGCCGCCTGCGCCCGCCATCGGACGAGGAACGGCTCCTTGCGGACACACCGCCGACGAAGACACACGACTCGGCGCGTCCTGCTGCAGGAACGGATGACTGAAGAACTCCTCTGCAATCTGCACCCTCACTCTCCGCCCTCCACTCAATACGCATTACCGAACTCTATTCTATCCTTTGCGTTACGTTTCAGAAGACCAATTAGAAGATCGCGCAACTGAGGGGAAGTCCACTCGGGAATGCTGAAAGAAAGTCAAATGCCCTAAACATTAAGGTGAATTTTTGCTGCTGATTTGGAATGTTTGCAATTAGTTAGTGCATGGGCTGGAAAAATACGGAGGTAGTCTGGAGATATCGCGTCCCGGAAAAAAGTCCAAAAAACGCCTATTTTGCCTTAAATAAGCGAAAATTTTCTCCCTCCTGGAGGGGGATACGGCCAGCCGAGCGGGTGGTATTGGCTGGCGAGGGGATCAGACAAAGTTTGGACAATAAAGCTCGATTGGTTTTTATGCCTGTGACTAACAGGATTTTCGAGTGTACGTTCGAGAAATTAACTAAAGATAACACAAAGAAGGTCAGAGGTCTGATGGGTAGCTGCGGCCAATAAAACAAACTCCATCTATTTCAGTCCCTTCACATTGATTTAGAAAATGGTTAGAATGGTGGAGGCAGACATGGGCAAGGGGGGCTGAGGGGGGGGGTTGGCCCCCCATCAGCCGGCCGCTACCCCCATCAGGAATTTTTGGGTAGAATTTTGTATAGAAAATTATGATAAAAATATGCCTGGTATAGGCGTAAATGAGCTCAGAATAGCTAATTTTAACTTATTTTAATGAAAAATAAACAAAAAAACCCTGATTTTCGCCAAAAATCGGACTTTTTGGCTTACCACCACCTCAGCCCCCGATCAGGCGCTCCTACCCCCCCTCAGCAATTGAAAATTCTACCCCCCATCAGCCGAAATGCTAGCCCATGTCTGGGTGGAGGGACCCTGCAGTACTATACAGTAATTACTGTAAACTGTTGTAGAAAACTGTATTTTTATATCGACTCTAGTTGCAAGAAGCAAGGACGTACTTTGGTTTCAGCTCTTTATTTCGCTCATAAAACTGCTTCAACGCTTGCGGCGTCTGAGCCTGCAATAGAATAAGATTTATTGAATAAGATCCTGGAATAAAACCTCTCTGTTCCCAGTGAAGAGCTTGAAGCAAAACTGAGCGAAGAACGTACCTGAAAGGGTGCCTTTCCAGTTAAGCACTGGAACAAGATGGTTCCAACCGACCATAAATCAGCCTTGGCACAGTAATGCAACGACATAATAACTTCTGGTGCCTGGAAATACATAACGCGCACATTTGATGATGGCACTGTGACTTGAGCTCAACGCACATGTTGAGAAGAAACAGACAAACCTACCATGTACATAGGCGACCCGCACAACGTGGCAGCCATAACTCCATCTTGCAAGAAGCGTGCGAAGCCAAAATCAGCGATTTTCAAGCGAATATCATTAGCAGGCGGATTGGGTCGTTTGGAAGACGTACACAGGAGAATATTCTGCGGCTTCAAGTCTCTGTGCACAATTCCTTTGCTGTTTATTGCTGTTATAGCTGCCACTAAAACAATGCCAACACTTAGACTTAACTTAAAAACAAACAGCACCTACCAATCTGTACCACGAACAGGCGAATGGTGTCTTCGCTGAGAGTGCCTTTCGCTTGCAAATAGTCAGCCAGATCTCCTCCGTTGCAGTACTCCATCACAAGAAACACATGAGTAGGTGTTTCCTGCAACACTGCACTCAGCTACATCTCCACCACCACAAACAACTTACAATGCACTTCAACAAAGTGACCAGATTTTCATGCTGCATACCACTCAACTCCTGAAAAAGAACACATCATTCAAAATCGTAACTCGCCGAAAATCAATTCCTCCTCGTCGAACGATCACTGGCCCGATGTTTTCTCACCGAATTACAAGTCGTCAAATACAAAATGTTTATATATAGCGTGTTCTGCAGTTATGTCAGCCCAGTGGAAAACCTGTGCATCTGTGTCCACACCGAGAGAACACTGTTCAACTACAAAGACTGCACAGAGTGTTTGATGTTAATGAAAAAAACGCTGGATTTTTGCAGAAAATCACTTTCCAATTAAAATTGCTTTTCGTAAAAACTTTCAGATATTACCTGAAACAATAAAAACTCAGAATATTTCACCAATCCATTCTCGAGATATTGAGATTTCTTTTGGGCTAGATAATTCTGGGACACCCTGTATAATAGACTTAAAGTATTTTATATTCGCGAGTAATTCGAAGAAAAACATTCAGTCGGTTTACCATTCCGCGAGTTGATCGTTTTTGTGACCAAACTGAAATCATGCATATAAAAAGCCGCCTGTCCCCGGCGGTAGTCAAGAACCTCCACCATTTTCAAGACAGCGATTTTTGGTCCAATTTTTTATTCTTTGTCAATCTGATTACAGACCGAAATTCGGAAAAATTTCCTCATCAAAAATTTTCGTGTAGATAAAGCGTATAACTGCCGTGTGCATGCATGTTTTGCCAGATATTTTTCAGCAGTCAGCCAAATCATTTTAGCGCTGCTGAAGAAGTGTAGCGTCACTGACATATCCGACTTTTCTTCAATAACATTCCATTTTTGCTTGGCTTGGGACAAAATCTCTATTGACGACGTATTAACGGCGTCGTGTCACAGGACCCTACCGAAGTGAAGTAAAGCGGAAGCAGCGACGGCTATTGGCCATGTAAGAGCAATGAAAGAGCGCCGGTTCGATGCGGTCCCGCCAGCAATGGCGCTGTCTCGATTTAAGGGTTCTGCTCGTAGTGTCGGCGGGGCACCTAGCCATGTCAATGGCTTGGAGCGAGCCAACCGATCGATACAGCATCGGGTCTACACGCGCAGTGACGTCACTTTGCAGCTACTTTCAGACCAACAGAAAAGTTCAATACAACCTAACACACGCCACTACTTTGATGGTCTGGGCTTTCGCAATTCTAGCCTCATCACTTTCGCAACAACAAAAAAGTCATCGTGCGCAAATGCCTTAAATGTAATGATAAATGTCAAAACAGCTACCTAATGTTTAGTTTTAGATGTCTGTCTAATTCCGCTTTCAAAATGTGTGTGTGCGTGTGAAGAGTAGCAGAAATAGGTATGCATGCGAATGGAGCGAAAGGCAATTTGGGTCAACTAAGAGAGCTACTCTGTTGCCGTTTACGAGTTATGCATTCGTAAAATGTGAAACAAGCAGACGAACCTTTAGAATCTTTATCTCCTTTCCCAGTAGGTTCTTCGATTTGGATAGGTTCTTTTTGGCGATACTTTTGACTGCAACTTGCACCTCGGGTTTCTGCAAACAAAACATTCTGCGTACAAGATGTTTTACTTTGTTTCCCACTAAGGCAACCATTTACGTACTGAGAGGGGAGGCAGCTAAACCACCACCAACTTTCTGGAGGAATTTCCTATGAATAAATATTGTAACGGAAGTAAATACTAAAGATACGGTACGTCTATGCTTAACAAAGTAACACAACCTGAAAGAACAACAACGAAAACCAAACTGAAACTGAACCGCCTGGTGTAGCATTGAACCCCTGAAACGGAGCCAATCGACTTAAAACCCGACCACAGGCGAAACGCTAGCTTATGGTAACCTGTTTAAAAAGCTTTTTTTAACAATAATAAAGAAAGTTACAAAAATTTTCAGGTCAACATCGATTTTGACAGGTCCCAATTAGCAATGGTGTTGGTGGAAAAAAAACCCAATACCTCGAAAACACCCCAACCAGTTCGCATTCCACAAAAACGCTAAAAATAGCAATGTTTAGCAAAAATCGCTAATTTGGTTCAAAATAGAGATAAAATATCAATTACCAATTTTAGTGCCTAAAATTAAAAAATGTAAAAATAAAAATTACTTGCCAGAAAATGGGGGGTGCAGACCCCCACACACCCTTGTTACATGTATGAAAAACCAACTGCTCACAGTAGCTTAACTCGTTGACTTCTCTTAGAGCAAATCTTTGGCATTAAGGCATACATGGGCAGGAAAAATCCGGAGTGGGGTCTGTCTGGAGACCTCGGGGGAGGGGGGTATGGCCGTCCGAGGGGGTATGGGCCGGCGAGGGAGGTAAGCCCACCTTACCCCCGCCCATGTATGCTCTAAGGCTCTGCAAAAGGCACACGCAACGCTTTATTTTCGTCCACAGTGTATAAGAAAAGTTGGTTTATACTTGTCTGGCTATACTTCTGTATTATTGTTGTTTCTTTCCTCTCTACTGCACACCAGTATTGATAGCCACAAAAAACAGTGATACAGTAGTATAATCAGACAAGTATACAAGCGCCTTTTCTTCTACACACAGCAGCAACGTTTGTGGAAACTACAAGAATCTGTTGCCCAAACCAAAATGCACAGTAGTCCTCATAGTCCGCTCTGTCAGTACATATAAATTACCCCTTACCACCACACCCACCAAGCTGAAGCAGACTTTTGTTCCTGGACCCACCCACTAAAATTGCTGCCAACCCCCAACCGGCAGACCCACCTCACATTTCCGGATTTTGTTTGACTACCACAACCCATTTTCCGGCTATGTATGATAACAGGCACTCTTTATCTGTTCACTAAAGTTTTCCACACAGACATGTCGGCCCCCTCCGATCCGAGACGATTTTTTCGACCGTCATCCTCCGATTTTCTGGCAAGTAATATTTGGCAAATTTTTGCGATTTTTTAGAATTTCAGAAATTAAAATTGCTGAAACATCTGCAAAACAGTACTTTTTCGCACGATTTCAGCTCAAATTTGTAATTTTTACAACTTTCTGCCGAAAATAGCGATTTTTTACCGTTTTAGTACCCGACCGCTCTCTCTCTTTCTCCCCCCGAATTTGGGCTCACACCAACAATGTCACAGGCAGACATGGGCAAAGGGGGGCTGAGGGGGGTTGGCCCCCCATCAGGCTCTGATCTACCCCCATCAGCCGGCCGCTACCCCCCATCAGGAATTTTTGGGAAGAATTTTGTATAGAAAATTATGATAAAAATATGCCTGGAATAGGCGAAAATGAGCTCAGAATAGCTAATTTTAACTTATTTTAATGAAAAATAAGCCAAAAAACCCTGATTTTCGCCAAAAATCGGACTTTTTGGCTTACCACCCCCTCAGCCCCCCATCAGGCGCTCCTACCCCCTCAGCCCCCCGTCAGGAATTGAAAATTCTACCCCCATCAGCCGAAATGCTAGCCCATGTCTGGTAACAGGTCATCCGCCGAAGGGGGAGGGGGATTGGGGGTCTGGCGCCGGCCAACGCCCTTCGCCTGACGAGTCTAATGATCACTACAACAGCACACGGCAGGCCCCTTGGGGGCCTGTTTGGCCAAATATAAAGTACCCCTACAGATGCATCAGTACAAGGGCACATTCCGGAGCAGACATGGGCTAGCATTTCGGCTGAGAGGGTGTAGAATTTTCAATTCCTGAGGGGGGCTGAGGGGGGTAGGAGTGTCTGAGGGGGCTGAGGGAGAGGTAAGCCGAAAAGTCCGATTTTAGGCTGAAATGAAGGTTTTTGGCTTATTTTTCATTAAAATAAGCTATTCTGAGCTCATTTAGACTAGACCAAATCCAGGCATATTTATATCATAATTTTTTTTTACAAAATTCTTCCAAAAACTTCCTGAGGCGGGTAGGTCAGAGCCTGAGGGGGGCAACTCCCCTCAGACCCCCTTTGCCCATGTCTGTTCCGGAGTTGCATAGTCATAAGTAACTTCATCAATTAATATTATCTATCAGTCCATTTCTGATTCCCTGATTTCCCACTGCTGCACCTTACCCGAAAAAGCCAGCTGATAAAAAGCTAGCAAACTCGAGGTACCTACCTCTTTGTATCTGCCACGGTAAACAATGGCAAAGGCGCCATGACCGATAAGATCCTTTTTGTTGTACTCAAACTCTCCAACCGATTCCATCATCACTTGAACCATTTATACTAATCTTATCGCAAAGTTAGGTCTCAATTATCACTGATTCATCCGAAACGCCAACCGACTTCATAATAAAGTGAAAGCCAGCAGTCTATATAGGTAGTAGCAGCTACCACCGAAAAAACTAACACAGAGACCGATGAGCAGCAGCGGCTGTGCTGTTGTGTCGGCTTTTATTGATCGAAAATGTCTTATGTGAAACAGCTATCACATGACGCATGAAAAAATACGGTATTCAAGTGACGTGTGAAAACGATTCAGCCGTATGCGTTTGAAAAAGCGACAATTATTAACAATCGTAGTTGCGTCGTTATTGGCGACAAATTTCGCATCGCATTATCCAAGTTAGTCCAGGCAAGTTTGGACACAGCTATATGCGAACCGCCTTTACGAAGTTGGCCTGTGCCAACAGCGTTAAAGATATAAACATGTTACTGTTATAACAAAACGGACAGCAAAAAAGACCTCCATTCAGAGAAACTTTTTATGACGCGGTACCAGCCAGCACCAGGGACACTCGAAAAGGCAACAGATATACAGAGAACAGCAATACACAACATTGTTAGCTTAATAGATATACAGTACATAGTACAGGGTGTCCCAAAAAAATGACAACATTTCTTTTTGCTGCCATTTTCGCAATTTTTGACCAAATTGTCTGAAATTTGAAACATACGTGCCAAAAAAGTGGGAATTTTATGTGTTAGAATTTGGTGCATCAGGATTGACCCAGTCCTGAGAAATTTAACAATATATAAAATTGAGAAATTTCAATTAAATGTAGAAACAGGATCAAAAATGGAAACTTTTCTTTTTGCTGTATCTTCTTTAATTTAGGTCGGAATTGGATGAAATTTTGAACATATGCGCAGAATAACGGGTTGATTTGTAGATCAAAAGTTGGCGCATGAACCCAGCCCAGCTCTTGACATAAAAAATCCCGATCACAATACAACGACAACATTGATTTTCGCGCCCCTTAGCTGTAATGAAGCTCTTGTAAGCGTAATTCAGTCTGTCACCCCAAACATGCTAAGAAATGTTTATGATGCTTATGGGAAACGGTTGCAGCAGTGTATTAACTCAAACGGAGGTCATCTGGATGGTGTTTTATTCCTTGGTTCTCAGAGTTTGCACGTTCTTCATTTTTCTGCAGTAAAAACTCTGATTTTCTTTAGTTTCCAGAACTAGCGAAATGGACTGATTAATGCCAGAACTTTTGACCTACAAAATATCTGCGCATATATTCAAAATTTCATCCAATTCCGACATAAATTAAAGAAGATACAGCAAAAAGAAAAGTTTCCATTTTTGATGCTGTTTCTACATTTAATTGAAATTTCGCAATTTTATATATTGTTGAATTTCTCAGGACTGGGTCAATCCTGATGCACCAAATTTTAACACATAAAATTCCCACTTTTTTGGCACTTATGTTTCAAATTTCAGACAATTTGGTCAAAATTTGCGAAAATGGCAGTAAAAAGAAATGTTGTCATTTTTTTGGGACACCCTGTAGATACACTAAACAGCATACAAACTCGCAGACATTATCAATCTTCAAAAACCGACAGAGTTTCAAGCGGTTCTTCAACGTGCAATGAACAGACGCCCATAGGTTGGTGAGACTTGTTAAGATGACAGTCGTCATAAATGGCAACTACTTAGTATAGTAAAGAGCTGAGACAGTCAAAAAACCTGCCCCGATCCTCACCCTTGACGCGGACAACTGAAAAGAGAAAAAGCTGGCAAATAGGAGTAAGAGAGAGCCGGTACCAGAAGTGTCAAACGACTCTTGATGCACGCGACACTTGGTCTGCTCAGCGACTCGCTCGAAGGCCCTGCCAAGCAAACTAAACAAAAGCAAGTGGAGGACAGAGAGCAGTGAAGTGAAAGTGAATTACTTTTTCGGTCGTGGAGAGTCGGTTTGCACCGCCAGTGGCGGTATGCCGGCCACCAAAAACCAACCTTCATCTGGCTTCGTCATGGGCACCGCTAAGACCAGCGGTTTGGCTGCGTGCCGTTCATAGGCGCCTTTCCTCTGCAATGCACTCCGTTCGCCAGAACAGCAGGAAAGCCTAGAAACTCACTGCAGACAGGAATGCTCGCAGCAGGAAACGGCCGAAGACCAGTAAGCAGACCGGCTGCAGAAAGTACTTGGTGTCGGCGTTGCCCTAAATAGTTGTGTGAGCAGTTGTTGCAGCAGTTGGAACGTACTGGAGATAGCGTAAGCAGCAGAAACGATCCAGAAGGAAGCACTTGTCCCTGGTTCAGTATCGAAGTGACCTCACGCAGCACCACTTCCAAAAACCGTTTGTACAATGACATGCCGTCATAGATGGAGCACACGTTAGAACTGAAATACACGGCAGACTCAACTCAGCCACGCCAGACAATACATGGCCGGCAAAAATTATGAGGGTTCTCAGCGGGCCAGCGCCAAAATCTCCATAAATTTAACGATTTCCACACACAGGCGGCAGCGATTTTTTAAGGAAAATCGGTAATGTTCCAGCGATTCTTAGAAGAATTTTCGGGGTAAATCAGCCTAACCCTTCCAGTGGACAACTTATACCCCTCCAGATTTTTCGCGATTTCCCAAAACAGTCCACAAAATTGTTGGACACAGGGCCTGACTGAGCCGGCCGGCGAGGTAGACGGGTAAGCCCAGGCCTATGTATGCCCCAAACAGCACGAAATGTGAGCAACGACTGTGAAACATTGATAGGAGTCTAGCGGAGTCTCGAAGCTAGATACTCTTCAAAACTTGGCAGCATAGAATTGCTATCTCTAGCTTTTATAACGTGATGTAAACATACATACATCGTTAGTGCATACATGGGCCGGGGGGTAAGGGGGTATACCCCTCCCCCTCGTCCACCCCCCCTCGAAATTTTCGCTTATTTAAGGCAAAATAGGCGCTTTTTGGCCTTTTTTCGGGGAGGCCCCCCCCCCCCGAGGTCTCCAACCCCCCCTACCCCCCTCCGGATTTTTCCGGCCCATGTATGCGTTAGTGTAGTCAAAACCTTAAAATCTGGGGTGGGCCTACCGATTTAGGGGGTCGCGGCAATTTTAGTGGGTAGGTGCATACATGTAACAGGGGGGTCTGGGGGGTCGGCCCCCCACCCGACTTAGGCCAGACCCCCCCCCCCCGAGACGATTTCACCGACCCCCCCTCCGATTTTTCTGGCAAGTAAATTTTCGAGCAAATTTTTGCACTTTTTTACAATTTCACACACAAAAATTGCCAAAATCGCCTGCAAAACAGCACTTTTTAGCTGTATTTCAGCCCAAATTAGCGATTTTTGGCAATTTTTAGCCAAAAATTGCTATTTTTTTTCGATTTTTGAGCGTTTTTAGTGCCCACCCCCCTCCCCCAAAATTTTGGCTCAGACCCCCCGGCCGGCGCCAGACCCCCCCCCCCCAACCCCCCTCCCCCCATCGGCGGATGACCTGTTACATGTATGGGTAGGTGGGTCCAGGAGCAGGAAGCAAAGTCGGCTTCAGCTGGTGAAAGGGGTGGTTTAGAGGAGTCGAGCCAAGTTGGGGTGGGCAAACCTCCCAGACACGTGGATGGTTGTAAACGAAGCAGGACTATCGGGCGACGCCGGTCGCAGAAACCTACTGGGGCCTGGAATGTCAACTGAGAGTGAGGAGTTTGTCAGCAACTGCAGTGCCGGCCTCAATTCCATATGCGCAGCCCAAGGTGCCTGCACAACTGTATAAACCAGACGAACCCTGGTGGAATGGTTGAAGCTGTCACTGGACATCACTGGACCATTTGAGACAGCTCCAGCCCACAAGTTCATTGCGGTGTTGCTGGTGAAACCGAAAGCTTATGACTAATCAATGCAAACACACAACATACCCACAACCGCAGAGGAAGTAGATACACAACACACTCACACTAAACAATCACAATATTTCATCACTCTCCCTAACGGGCGTCGTTGGTTCAATCTCTTTCGTGCTACATTCTTTCCTTTCTGTCTCATGTTGTCATCAGTCAACATGCTTCCAACTCATTTCCAGCGAACTCAAACGGAACCTCCTTTCTTCTGACCATTCTCATCCTTCTCATCATCTCCCTTCTCACCATCTTACTTCTTGTCATACTCCTTCTCTTTTTCCTCATCTTTCTTTTTCTCTCTCTTTCTCTTCTTCATCTTTCATCTGCTCTACCTTCTTCTCTTTCAAACACTAACTAAGATTGTCAGCTTTCGACTCAGTCTTACTGCGCTGAGACAGGTATCTGGTGAACATAAGGTTAATGTGGTCGGTGATAACCTGCTGCTCTTGCTGAAGCATTAGTTGGTCTTGTGAAGGGTGAGCTGCTCTTGTTAAAAGTGGTTGGTAAGATCGGCTGGTAAAGCTGAAGTTACTCCTGATACTGTCGTTGTTGGATTTGACGGGTTGCAGCGGAGTAGTGATAGAGACGGGGCTTGAGAGGGCATACCAGTGAAGTATGAGGAAGCAGGTAACCAAGTGAGCATTGAATGGGATCTGTGCCTGACGATCACTGGAGTGGTAGAAATAGATGACTGAAGTGAAGGGAACTTGAGAGACTTGAGAAACGGAACTGTTGAAGGGTTGGACTGTTGGGAGAGCAGCAGGCTGATTCAGACGGGTTTCTCGGCACCAATGAAACGTAATTATTATTATTATATTGTTACTAGTAAATAAAACACACAAAGAGAAAGAGCGGACCACACAAACAGACGACCGCACAGGAACTAGATACACAAAAACACTCACACTAAACAATCACAATCTTTCACTGGAGAACTTTCCAAGTACAGTCCCGCCCCAAAGCAGGAAGGGAGAATGGGAGAATGCTGAGGAAATTGCCGCGGAGGTGCGTCCTTCCATAAAACTAAGACATTCATAAGAAAGCCTTCCATAAGACATAAATCCTGCCTAATTTCGGGTCAGCGCCTTAGGCAAGGAGTGCATTGCAGCAGCAATTAGTCGTGATAGGGACCAAGGCCAACACAACAAACCAAACGTGATACTCAGCAACAACACTACTTATCTACTAATTAGTATTGATGTACTAATCCATAGTATACTGATGATATACTAATCCTAATGTTTTTGTCGCCCAATCGGCACCCCCTAATCGGCGTCGCCCAATACTCCTGTGCAGGGTTGTCGATTCGATTCGATGTGACGGGGGGTCCACCAGACGACCCTACGATCAGACCCGCGGGTCCATTTCGCTGCCCCGTATAAAGTGAGATCGAACAAGTCGAACTTACCACCTACCCGAGGCTTTAATCAGCCTCAGTAGGTCCCTAACAGGTAATTCACTGAGCTCCTGGGTGGTCAAATACCTTCGCCCCAAGATCCTATGCCCACGCCCAGCCAATGCGTCACATTGTGTGACCAAGTGTTCAGGCGTTTCCTCCTCCTCTAAGCAGAAGGAGCATGTTGGATCATCCACCAGGCCCATAATGCTAAGATGCTTATTAAGGTTACTACTGTACATACATGTAACAGGGGGTCTGCCCCCCACCCGACTTAGACCAGACCCCCCAGATGCCCCCCCCCCCGAGACGATTTCACCGACCCCCCCTCCGAATTTTCTGGCAAGTAAATTTTCGAGCAAAATTTTGCAATTTTTTACAATTTCACACACAAAAATTGCCAAAATCGCCTGCAAAACAGCACATTTTAGCTGTATTTCAGCCCAAATTAGCGATTTTTGGCAATTTTTTTCCAAAAAATTGGGTTTTTTTCGTTTTTTTTTGGTTTTTTAGTGGCCACCCCCTCCCCCAAAATTTTGGCTCAGACCCCCCCCCCCCCGGCCGGCGCCAGAACCCCCCCCCCCAACCCCCCTCCCCCAATCGGCGGATGACCTGTTACATGTATGCTACTGTATCCAGTTAACCAACCAACCACCAGATTTAGTTCCCTTCTACTAAAACTAAGTAGTTCTCTGGTTACTACCGATCTACAGTAGGTCCCAGAACGAACTGCTTAGACAGTCCTACAGTCGGTCCGTAGATCCCAGGCAAATTGCAACTGGTTCTTAGCCCAACTTCTTAGTTCAGTACGTACTTTCTTAACAGAGATGCCAAGGGCCGGTTCCGGCCCTGTAAGTGGCAACTCTGAAGCCGCCCGAGCTAGTCAGTCAGCTTCCTCAGTGCAGGGTTGTCAAAGCGTTTGCGGACTTTTAGAGATTTTTAAAAGATCTGGCCGAAACGCCCCTTTAAATTGAAACCAAGCTCACAATGAGAAGCTGTTGAGGGCCATTTGAAAGCGATCGGTATCACTCATACTTTCATTGGTTGCGTCCTGGAATGAACTGTGATTAATAAAGAAAGGGCAACTGCCGTAAAAGGGCACCGGCAGTTCGAGTAAAGCAGACACACAGAGAGCGAAGTCAGCGGCAGTTAAGAGGTGCGTGTATGAGTAACTGATGGAGAAGATTCCCACAATTAGATCCTTCAATCTAAACCAACCAACTACGCAAAGCGACACAATACTGGTCGGAAACCTACTGCCACGCCTCCACGTTTTTCTCGAAGCTCTCAACCAGCTCTTTTTTTAAGCCGCTGTTCATACTACTGTATCTTCGCTTACATTCACGCAACGGCAGCCTGTAAGCAATCAACGCAACATGTATCTGTATACATACAGTAGGGATGACAATGTCTATATTCCTCTATCGGTCACTACCCGCTGTGTATGAGCAGTAAAATACCCACCCCACGTCAGCCAGAAACTTGCACAATTTCCTGTGGCCATTCTGCGACCAGAGTTGAAATTGACAAACAGCGCTTTCACTGTGGTTTATGCTTTCCAACAGTGACCAATGCTTGTAGAAGGGCAGGAACAAACTAAAACAAGCTTCGCATACAAAGTACAGAAAACATGCTAACAACATTGCCATTGCTAACAACTTTTGCAGCGATGACCGAAACCAATGGACGCAAAACCGGGAGAATTATCACTGAATTCTAGTTTTTTCCAGAGAAGACCAAAAAAGCGACTATTTCTAAATTAGTTCCCTATTTATACAAGTTACCTAAAATTTAGCACATCTACCAAAATGTTTGAGACAGATTAGAATGGCCTAAAATTACCATCTACCAAACATTATCGTGCACCAAACAAAAATTGAAGCAGTACTCTTTTTCAAATCTGATTTTGAGAGCAGAAGTTCCTGCGACCTCTTCCGAATTGCAGGCAGAGTTTCCCAGTCTGCGAACTAGGAGACGGAGATCATTGATACAGTCGGAGATATACTGAGCAGCGTTCAACTTTCCCTCCATCAACTGACTGGTAAATCCCACCACTGCACACCTGAACACCATAACAGAACTACTGTAACTACTGTAAGAACCATCAATGCAATAACGATTTAGCAGTGTCTGTACCAGTACGTCTGTTATCATATTCTGCAATTCACGTTCTAAGTGAAATACGCACCCCAATTAATTCTAGTGTTGTAAGCATACATGTAACAGGTCCTGGACGGCATGGGGGAGGGGGTTTCCGTTAGGTGGGGGTTCCAGGAGGTTTCGCCCAGAGGGAGGTCCAAAATTTCAAAAAGCTCCAAAACGCCTAAAAATGCGTTTGTTTTTCTCAGTAAGGAGGCTAAAATCGCTATGTTAATACAGTGGTAAAAAATTTATACCAGATCTGATTTGATTGGATGGATACCAGATCTCAGTAAGGAGGCTAAATGATGGATCCGCGAAAAAACCTTGCTTGAACATCCTAAGCTGACTTTCTAGCAAAATGCATGTTAAGTTTATTCCGATGCATTTGAAAAATTGCCATTCAAAACTCTTTTACATCTCCAATTAATTACAATTGCAACTAATTAAGCATGGCCCCATACATTTCGATTTTTGCTGCAATACGCTAGTTTACAATTGTCGAAAATAAGTATAAGTACTTACCACAACAGCTCAGTAGTGGCTTTAGAGAGGGAATGCGCAATTTCAATCATAATCACAGACGACTAAAAGAAAATTACTAGATAAGAGGATCATGAACTATCCACAACTTACAGAATGAGAGAAGTACGAATATTCGTAGTACTGCCACAAGATATCGCCACTGAAAATTGCACATATGTATTTACGAAACAAAGCAAGCGGTTGCTCAGGTAGCGGGGAGTTTTAGAAAACTACTGTACATATTGGCATAAACAAAACCGTGGAGTTAGCTAGACCGAAGTAATACGTGGGCCGGAAATATGTGGAGGGTCTGAAATCATCTCAGGCTCCTATTTTGGATAAAAAGCGAGCTAAAATTTTCGGGTAGGGGTTTAGACGACGGAAGGGGTGCTATTGACCGACAAGCGATTTATCACGCCCAGCCCTCAGACCATGAATGATGGAGTTCGAGCGTGAACAGAACAGCACACACTACGTTGCGTATTAACCGCCTGCCCTCCCAGTATTCATTCATTAATCATTACCCTTTCCACCGAAATCATCGGAAGGACGACAAAATTGTCCTGCATTTAGCCGGAACAAAACTACCCAAGTAATTTGGCGTTCTCGCTCGAGTACTACCTGAACTCCACACGCCCTTCATTTTTTCTATTAGTCACTGTTGGCCCTTCCAAATGGACAGGGTTGATTTGGAAACGGATAAATGCAAATTACCGCTGCTTAATCCAATGTTCTTTCTGCTGTTTCTTTTCGACAATACGTTCAAGGTTATGGGTGTGTCGTTTTTTGGCTGGACTGTGAAACAAGTGGTCGCCCAGAGCTTCTTCATCCGAGCTCTCTCCTTCTTCTCCGTCATCATCTGACTGCAACCACACTCTAACTTCACCTAACACATTCAGCCAGAAACAGTCTCAGTCAGACCAAGCCACCGGCCATTGGTAAATCTACATGAATGAAGAGACAAACCCGTTCGTCTTTGTATATCTGGTCATATTGAGGGCAAGCGAGTTCTTCTTCCTCGTTTTGTCTTATAATAAGTCGCACTTGTTTCGGATCGTAGACGTTGTCCAGATCGAATGGTCTATGGCTGCAGGAACAAAAAAATAGAGAACTCTCATAACAAACACACGAAATAGAGTACTTGTCCAGTACAAAGAATGTGACATCGTTGGGCGGCTGTAGTACCTCGATCAAATTTATGGTTGCACCGCAATTGACCAATACCATCTGTTTGATCTTAAAAAAGCACAATTAAGAGTCGCACTTCGGACCGATCGAGTCTCAGTACTCAGGTCGAAAATTGAAGCTTGATATAGACAAAGATATACCACAAGACGCCCCTAGCCCATGTAAGGCTGGGAACTGCGTCCTAAACCATAATAACTTACAAACCTGATCAGCATTTTCGTACACAGCTGACTGCAGATCACGTAAGCCTGAGACACGGGACACAGTGAAGGACACGGAATCACATTTAAGCAAGTACTGAAAAGGTTAACTCTAGAATTGCTACAGTCAAAACCAATTACTGTACCGATAAAATTTTGCAAGTGGCCAATGCGTCAACATCAAGGTGAACCAATAGCAAAACGTGCTAAAATCATATCGCATGTATACTTTGCTAGCAATATGCACGAAATTGGCCTAAACAACAAAACTATTTTTAAGAAATTTGTCAGGTGAGCTTTTCTCATCGGCCATTTTTGCTAACATCGTTGTTGCCAGTCTCGTTAAAGAGTAGGGTCAGCGGCACTCCACACCATTTTCTTTTTATAAAGATGTTTTTACTCGAGCTAGCTGCAGCAGCAGCAGTGACATGGCTTTGTCTAGAATTTTTTACTTTTCATTAGCTTTGCTGCGGAAATGGTTTTTGAACCCACAGTTGTTAGGGTCAATTTTTTTGAAAAATCAATATGCCAATTAATGCAAAAAGTGGGAAAATTCACGTACGCACATAGATGCAAATTTTTGCAAATTCTTTGAAAGCAGCCAACATTTTATCCAGCAACGTACATAATACTTCTTTTGCACTGAGCCTAAGAGCGGCTGCTTAAGAAATCCTTCCTTAGGATTCACCTAGAAGCATACATGGGCCGCGGGGGGGTAAGGGGGGGTATACCCTCCCCCTCGGTCGGCCATACCCCCCCTCGGCCGGCCATACCACCCCCTCGGCCACCCACCCCCCCCCCCTCCCGGAGGGAGGAAAATTTCGCTTATTTAAGGCAAAATAGGCGTTTTTTGGCCTTTTTTCGGGGGGGACCCCCCCCCCCCCCGAGGTCTCAACCCCCCTACCCCCCCCCTCCGGATTTTTCCGGCCCATGTATGCCTAGAAGTGCCTCTAAAGACATTTTTTCGGTGAAATTATGCAGTTATAGGCAGTGTTTAGACCTGTGTTGGCGTTTTATTAACTGACTTGAGGTGCAAAAGTGGAAAATTTGTTGTAAGTACCTGTACTATCACGCTGGACCCCTTTAAGACGATTTGAAAATTTTTTTTTAAATTTAAAAGCAAAAATTTTTGGCCTTCAAAAAAATTTTAACTAATGTGGTTAACCCCTTCTGATCACATTGCGATGAGGCAACCGTACCTGTGGTGCTGCGACTATTCCGCAAAGTATTGAAAATTTGTTTTAGAAGCCAAACATATACAAGGGCCTGAAAAAAGGGAAGGTAACGTAAGTTTAACGGAAGCTTAGGACGATTTTCCAAAAGGTCGCCAAATCTCTATAAAGCTACCCATACATGTACTAGGGGGTTACTCCTACTGGCTAGAAAGACAAAACCTCCAAAATACTAAGTACTAGTAGTGGCTCCAGCACTAACAAACTGGCTCATAAATCACTACTTTTTAGCTTAAAATTCGCTTGAGAAGCCTGTGGAAACCGGATTTGGCGTTTCCACGGCTGATATTTATGAGAAATCGGTGTTTTTGAAGCCTTTTTATCGTTTCTTGCTTGTTTTTAGCTCTAAAACGCTATTTGGCTGACAACTTAAAATTGCTATTTTTAGCCTCCTTACCGAAAAAAGTGCTAAAAACGCATTTGCAGGCGTTTTGGAGCTTTTTAAAATTTTGGACCGCTTCTGGGCGAATCTCACCTCAACCGTCACCTGACGGAACCCCTCTTTCGTCCTCCCCTCCAGACATGGGCTAGCATTTCAGCCGAGGGGGTGGTAAATTTTCAAATCCTGAGGGGGTAGCGGCGGCTGATTAGGGGATGGTAAGCCAAAAAGTCCGATTTCTTACTAAAATCAAGGTTTTAGGCTTATTTTTCGCTAAAATATGTGAAAATAAGCCATTCTGGGCTAATTTACACCAAATTTAGGCATAGCGATGTAAAAAATAATTTAATTGTAATTGAAATTCGCATAATTAGCCCGTTTTTAACTTCAATTCAATTAATTTAATTTAATTGAAATTCAAAAGTTGGGTCATAATTTAATTGTAATTGTAATTTAATTGAAATTCGCCTGGAATTTCAATTATATTTTCAATTGCCTCCCGGGGCGCGCCCTATGCTGATGTAGTGGTTATTAGAAGGCGACAGGCGAAGGCCTTTCAAATGACATATAACACGACCATTTTGGATGATTTTGAAGTTTTGGAATTTTGCCAAAAAAAGTAATCGATAATCGATATTTCTCGATAAAACAGGTTAATTTATAATTAAACAAGATCATTAAAAACATTAATTTCTGTTTGGGATCGGTTCCTGATTTCGCCGCGACTGCACCTGATCCGAAAATGCTACACGGTATATGGTGTTGTTGAGCAGAATAAAGCGACACGAAACAAAGGTAGGTTATTGAAGAACAAAGAACAACTGTACCAGCTACTAGATACTTACTAACCTGTTTGCGAAGAAGCTGCTCATAAAACTGCCACCGCAGCTCCTTGATAAACATTTCCGATTCTTGTTTTTTTTGCTTGCCTGGTTGGTTGTTCGGCTCTAGGCTACTACTGGTCTACTCCATCCATTCCATCCGAACCCCATCCGTCCGAGCAGTGTGCTTAACAAAAAGAAGACACATTAGCTGGCATACTAAATAGGGATGCAAATGGTATAAAAAATATCAAATAGTATTTTCTGAAGCAATCCGAACTAATCCACAAGATTATCTCTCTGATGATTTCGTGACCCAAATCAAGCTTTTCCACATTCAGATAACCCCTGCACTACTGGAAAAGGAATTTTAACAAGCTCTACAGGTAATGTGCTGAAGCTCATGTTCACATGTCTGTCAGCTGAGGTTAGTCAAATAAGGACTTTTCAGTCATACAGGAAGCATCGCCGATGTACACGGCCCAGGTTAAGAAGTTTGGACAAAAGTGGAACCTTCAGTTCAAACATCAATTTTAAGAATTTTGTGCTGAGATCACCACAGCTATATAAACAGTTCTAATCCATTTTGTTACTGTTGAGCTCAAATGCTGTAAAACATACCATGATCGCACCCCTCCCACGAGGGGGAAGTAAGGCAGGCTTGGCTTGCCTTGCAAGTCAAAGCTGCTTTACTGCTAACAACGCCGACTCATCTGCTTTCGGCTAACCACTTCTTACTATCTCTTTCTACCAAAATTACTATACATCTCTCTATTCATCTTACTATTTGAATCTCAGTATTTGATCAAATCCAACTCGGGACGTGCCTCTTGAGGTAGTTGGTGTGCAGTTCCCATCTGCATTAACGTCCCAGCACCCTCGCAAGGGTGGCAAGACTCTTTCAACATTCGTATCCTCGATGTATGGTGTAGAGTGCTGAAGATCTGGCGGCCACACTTGCCTTATCTCACCTCCTGAGTGTGTGCGCAGTTTTGCACCCAGCTACTTTTCTCTTATATTGATGCATTTCTTTCTGCATCTTCTCATCTACCATTGCCCACGTCTCTGTCACCGAAAATGTTGAGCTGCTATCTTGGCTCAACGAATGGTTCACTATGTGGCTTTTCTCCCACTCGTTCACCTGCCTGATCAGCACCTTCCCAACTGATTGGGTATTAATACCGGATACTATTTCGCATTTGCATCCATAATAATACTAAATAATACCCTACATGGCAAAAAAGTAAATCATCACCACCGTAGCCGTATGTAGACACCCTAGCACTAGAGATGTAGCCGTAAAGAAAAATACCGGATACCGAATAGTTTTCAGGATACCGGATAATGATACCGGATAGTAATGATGATCAAGTTTAAAGGAAATACGGTAATTTTCAGGCTAGAAATATGGGCTACTTTTTCGATAATTTTTCAAGGCAGGATATGACCAAGAATGCATTTGATATGACTGATATCACGTTGAATCAGCTATATTTTCTAGATAATAGGCTGCGCAGTTTTTAAGCCTGAAAATAGTGTTAATCTGCACGCGAAACTAAAAATACGCTCAAAAACTGGAAAAATTGTCATGAAAATGCTATTTTTGGCTATCCGGTATCCGGTATCCAAAATATACAACAACAATAACAACAATTTTGTTAGCAATAACATGCATGAAATCGTAGTGTGTTTCGTTCATTTTTGGCTAATGAAAATTTGAAAACACTCCTCCTGGGCGCGCTCTCTATATCTACTCTGCGCAAAATGAAATCGGCGCAAACAAGGAAACACCGCACGACTGTTTGGTGGTTGCAAAAAATAGAAACGTCGCAAAAGTTTTATAGAAGCAATGTTTCTTCGAACTTTTGTGATAAACTGATCAAGCTTTTTGGCAGGATTAATTCTCATTAGGTTTATTCATTTATTGAAGATACTGGTTTATAAAAAATTGGTTTCATTTGCCGAAGGAATTTTCTGCTTTTTCGCTTGATCATGGAAATGATTTTATTATAAGCTTGCTAACAGTTTTCGTACCAAAACCATATACGCTAAATAGAAGACGATGGAGCGCATATATTTATACTGAGAATATTGAATGTACCTGAACGCTCCCAGAAAGCAGCTTACGTGCGGTACGATTTGTAAGCGCACAGCCATACATGTAACAGGGGGGTCTGGGGGGGTCTGGCCCCCACCCGACTTAGGCCAGACCCCCCAGATGGGCCCCCCCCCCCCCGAGACGATTTCACCGACCCCCCCCCTCCGATTTTTCTGGCAAGTAAATTTTCAAGCAAATTTTTGCAATTTTTTACAATTTCACACACAAAAATTGCCAAAATCGCCTGCAAAACAGCACTTTTTGGCTGTATTTCAGGCCAAATTAGCGATTTTTGGCAATTTTTAGCCAAAAAATTGCGATTTTTTCGATTTTTGAGCGTTTTTTAGTGCCCACCCCCCTCCCCCAAAATTTTGGCTCAGACCCCCCCGGCCGGCGCCAGACCCCCCCAACCCCCCCTCCCCCCATCGGCGGATGACCTGTTACATGTATGCGCACAGCGAACATAAAAATTGCAAAACGTCTCTCCTTAGTTTAAGAGTTGTTTTTTCGTTACTGGATTGGAGCTCTCCGGGTTTTTTCTCCGGCCTAATAGATGTGACTCTTGGCTAAAATTCTATGCTAAATTCTGCAGGAAAACATGCGGATTGAGTCAGTGGGAACGGTGCGTCGTTGGTATCTCCCGATTAAAGTGGCCCACTGTTTAAGCGGTCTGTACCAAAGTGGTCCAAATGCAATTTCAGACTGTTTCGGCTTCTGCAATGCTGTGAAGTGAAACAGAGTCTTCTTTAAGCACATGACCTGACGTACAAAACAGAAGATTCGGATTAACTTGTAAGAGCACAACCACTTTTAATGTACAAACGCGTTCTTTGTTGGTTTCACAGCGGTAACTCTTGTTGTTTGCTTGTATGCCTGTATCCGCCGGGCCACGAGCCGTGAACAACTCTATAGGGAAAATATTTTACTAAGCAAAGACCCAATTAACACTGTTTAATCTACCTGTGACGAATACGGTTCCAACCAAGCCTCTCCTCAACTCAAACGCGTTTGAAACCGTGCCATATCTTTATTTAGGGTCTAAATTAGTTCGAAACCGCATTTTATTCTGGGACATACTATGCATTACCAAGAAAGAAACACCGAAGAGGCTTTATTGTATTCTTTATTTACCGGTCAAGAACGTCCCTATTTACCGGTCAAGCTTTAATGTAAATGATACCCGGTACACTCCTCCACCCGCGAAACAGGTATTTTTAACGTGAAAAGCTAAGATTAAACTTAGGCCTAAAGCTAAAACCTAGGCCGGGTCTCAGAAGTCGATTTCTAAATTGCAGGCAGTACGTAGTCACAGTGTTGATCAAAAAGAGAAAACACTTTAACTTTAAGAAAAAACAAGCCCCATTAAATATGTACGTATGTGTAAAAATGCACGGGTATCAAAATGTAACAAGAAAATGGAAAACGGAGTATCAAAAATGACTAAAACTGCACATGCATACGTACTGTATCACAACAGAAAATCCAATCCACTAACAGCCTAAAAGAAATTCCCAAATTTTTGTTGTGTGAAACGAACAGTTCACAAGAGTAAGAACTAACATCCTTGCTTTCCTTGGTTTCCGGAATCGGGTATACTTTCGCAATCAAACTCCCTGCTCGGTTGTTTTCACTACGTCCACGAACGCGACGTAAAGGGTTGAAATAGCTGGCCGTACAACCGTAATTCGATTAACTTCATATTGCCGCGATTGCAACGATCGCATCGCAGGTTATGATTTCGATAGTCTTCGATTGCATTAAGCACATCCAGACTCGACTTCCAACCATTTTTTATAGATGGTGCAACGGAAGGAGGATTCACGTTCAGAGAACGTTTCCGATTTGCCGGCGTTACCGAAATGCAAATATTTTTTGGTGATGGTTGTTCTCCTCGTGCATGTTTTCCTAATTTCCAAATTGTGGGGAAGCATTTTCCATTTTTTAGATTTTCCATTTTCCAACTTTCCAACTTCTTGGGGAGGCGATTTGGTGCCGTCTAGTTATAGCACAGATAACCCTTTCGCGCAGGGCCGCCAAATGTCCGATGAGCCAATTCGAATTTTTGGCCTGGAAAATGCGTGATGGTCGCGTGCGAAGCTGATCAAATTTGTCCGATGGAAACGCTATGCAATGCATTAGGAGGCCCTTATAAAATTTTGCGAAGCTGATGCCAAATGCGTGATGGTCGCGTGCGAAGCTGATCGGCAAATGCGTGATGAAAAATTGTCGCGTGCACCAATTGGTGCACGGTCTGCCCGTAAGGGATAATGGCCCTCGCTACGGTAGAGTGTTTAGTTATAGCACAGTTCCAGTTATAGCACAGCTGGGCCGCCGCCTAATTATCGAAGCGCAGTTATAGCACAGTTGACCTGGTCCGTCCGACGTCATTAATTCGACCACGGGCGCTGCTATTGTAAAGTACTATGTGATTGCATGCGCCCGTCCGTACTCAGCAAGCAGTAGTAAATGCACTCCGTTCATTTTTTTTCTCTCTCTCCTTATCAACAATAACAATTAACTTGAAAAATCAAACTTGGTAAATATACAGCTATTTTAAAATGTACAGTACATGTAGGCGAGCATAATTTTACACAGATTTGAGGAAGTTTCCAAGAGTACTGCACTCGGTCCAAATGAACCAGCATTTCCCGATTGAGTTCGGTGACGAATTCCGGCGTTCCAAACATTCTCGAGCGCAGATCTTGCCAAGTATCATGGAACTGATTGACGTAGTGGCAGATCTTTCTGTCGTTCTCGATGTACTCGGGCTTTCTGGGTGCCGGTTCGGCCGAGCCGCCTCTCAAATTGCTCACCCGCACTCTTCTAGCGTTCTCCATATGGTTTGCAGTACGGACAGAAAGAGACTAAAGCGAGGGTGCTTGCGCTCGAATCGGCTGTTGAGAGCGCTGTTGTAGGTAGGCCTCGCTGTAATTAGTGGTTCGAGGCCCGTTGTTGTCCCAGTGACTCCAGAGGTGCACCTTCTCAACACTGCTTGCCCACGTACTTCCGAAGTAATCGCTTATCTCTTGCAGCTTAGCGTCAACTGCGTCGTCTGTGGTTGTGGGCGGGTATTTGAGGACTGTGTGGAACAGGTGGTAAGAAAACTCAGCTTGCAACAGAGTGAGCGCCACCAGCCGAAGCCGACGCACCCATTTTTTCACACCAGCATATTGAGGAAGATCAAAGTGAGACGAACTGCTCTGGTTGTAGACGGGACTCAAACCCAGTTCCTGGATCTTGCTGTTTAGCGCCTGCGCAAAGTGAAACGTGCACCCTTTGACCTTCCACTCCGGGAACACCGTTTTACATGCATTTCTCGAAGCCGCTTCGAAGTCAAAATGCATCGTAGTTTGCCGTTCCGTTTCTTTGAGAACTCGTAAGCAAATCCCGGCACTTCCACCAGATCATAGATTAGGATTGTTTTTCCGAATTTACTTTTGCCGGCACGTAATTTCAAAGCCATTACTGCGGTCTGACCTTAGTCATAGAATTCGTAGGGAGCGCATCCATTACTGGCTTGACAATCCAATGCATATGTGCAGCTGTATGTAGAATTTACATAGAACGCAACCACTAAATTCATGTGGCGGGTGTGTTTGACAATATTGGTGTGTCGGTGGTGGCCGGTGGTTGGTGAGCTTTTTCGAGTGTGCGCGGGAAGACAGCAGAATCAACACACGGTCTTTACTATAGTCGACCGGTCAACAGGTTTAGCATTACACTAGACTGGCTCCAGCCTGTGCTGAGGCCAGGTCGCTGCGGCCCGCTATTAATAGCAACAGTGTGCCGAGGCATGTCTGATAAATGCACGTACACACAAAGCGGGCGCGGCAACAACCTACGCTCTATGCGGCGATACATCAACCACCCCTCTCCTTTAAATGCGATCAAAGTATCAAGGGTAGTCGCTGGGAGAGTAGCGGCGTGGCTGACGTCCCTTGGTGGCTCTTTGCGATCGGCGTGGCAAAACTGGAGATGCTTGTTGAACTCTCTGAGGTTCTGCAGTGCACTCAGGCGCAATATCTTTCGGTTCATCATCATAGATGCGTCTCATGCGGCGCGCATTCCAGAGTTGACCATTGGACAGTTTGTACATCCAATCCCCCATCACTTTGACAACAGTGAGCGGCTCTGACCACGGACTGCGCCCTTTGAGTGTGTGAGGCCGTTTGACACGTACTCTGTCACCGATCCTGTATGGCCCTCTTCTGTGGATTGCGATGGTTTCTTCTGGCTGGGTCCCGCTGCTTTTGTTTTCTTCCTGAGCAGCTTGCGTTCTCTCTTCCCTCCTCCTTCTTGAGCGCACAACTTCGAAATCCAAACGAAATTTGCGTCCAAAGAAGAGCTCTGCAGGCGAAGGAGCATTGCTTGCATGTGCCGTTGCTCGGAAATGCGCGAGTAGCTCCAGCAGACCATCGTACCATGGCAGTTGTCCTTTGGCGAACGTTTGCACTCCATGCTTGAGGTAGCGATTGAACACTTCCACAAAAGCATTCTGCTGTGGACAGTAGACCGGCGTCAACTGATGCAGAATATCGCGGCATTCCAAGAACCGCTTGAAGAGTGCAGACACAAACTGTGGTCCATTATCAGATATCAGCTTGGCTGGATTCCCGTATCTGCTGAAGACTTCTGCCAACCACCTGGTGATTCTACCAGCTGTGATGTCGGTTGTGCAGAGCAGCTCAGGAAAACGCGAGTAGTGATCGATTATGACAACAATGTACTGCTGGTGCTTCGGTGCATCAACAAATGGACCAGTAATGTCAATCGAAACTTCCTCCCATGGTTTGTCTGGGACATGGAGGTGCATGGCGGGCATGTGCACTTTTGGGTCAGACTTTCCAGAGTCTTGACATGGCGCACAATGTCGCACAAACGCTTCTGCTTCTTTGTCCATCCCTGGCCACCAGTATGTTTCTCGTAGCTTCCGTTTGAAGCGAACGATGCCAGGATGACCGCTGTGTGCTCTTGTCAGGAGAGTTTTGCGCACGGAACTTGGAACAAGTATTCGGCACTTGTCACCGTGGACTATGCATCCCTCTTCCACTGAGAGTTCATTGCGCAGCTTATAGAACTCTACCACTGAGATTGGCACTTTGTTGCGATTCTGCAGCCAGCCTTCTGCAATGAAGCGCATGACTTCTCTAAGAACTGGATCCTCTTTTGTGCTGGCACGAAATTTTGCAACTGACAGACCCATTGCATTGACTTGCTCATTGACTGCTTTTATGCTCGGGCTAGCCTTGTCGATTAGGCGTGACAGTGCATCCGGAACATTAGCTGAGCTATCACTGCCACTTCTATACTCCACAGTATAGTTGAAGTGACTGAGTCGGTCATGCCACCTTGCAAACTTGGCTGATTTTCGCTTGTTGCTGCACTGGTGCAACAGCGATGTCAGAGCTTGGTGGTTGGTGCGCAGTGTGAATGGGCGTCCCAACAAGAACTTCTCCCAATATTCACAAAAGAACATTGCGGCATATGCTTCCCGTTCATTGGAGGCCCAATTGCGTTCTCTGGTATCCAATGTGTGGTGTCCAAAGGCAATCGGTACTTCTTTTCCATTTTGAACTTGAGACAGCACACCACCAATGCCATAGTTGGAGGCATCCGTTTGCAGAATCGTTCAAAATTGTGGATCGAAAATGCCGAGCTTGAGGTCCTGACAGGCCATTGCCTTCAGCTTTTCAAATGACTTCCGGTGCGTGTCTGTCCACTTGAACTTGACATCAGCACGAGTCAATGCTCTCAATGGCTCGGAGACAGTAGTCAGCTGTGTGGGCAGGAAATCGGCATAGTAATTCAACATGCCCAGAAAACTCTGCACTTGCTTCACATTGCTCGGAGCAGGCATCTCTTGAATCGGCTTCAGATTCTTTGGGTCAGGCTTCAGTGAACCCGGGGCAATAATGTGACCCAAGAAAGGCACTGAGTCAGTAGCAATGACACACTTGTCCAGGTTGAGTCGCAGATTCTTCTTGTCAAGTCGTTGCAACACCGCTGACAGATTTGCATCATGCTCTGCCCTAGTCTTTCCAAAAACTAGGATGTCGTCAATGTATGGCTCACATCCAGATAAGCCGCTGAGAGTCTGGTTCACGAGATGTTGAAACACAGCTGCTGAATCCTTCAATCCCATTGGCAGCCGCTTGTATGCATACAATCCTTTTGGAGTGATTGTTGTCGTCAGCAGACTGCTCTCTTCATCAAGACTGGCGTTGTAGTAGGCTTTGTGCAGATCGAGCTTTGAATAGACTTTCGCCTGGCACAAGCGATCATACAAGTCTCTGATGTTTGGTAGTGGATACCGGAACGGTTCAACCAGCTTGTTCAGCCCTGTCAGATCTGTCGTGATTCTGACACCGCCATCAGGTTTGTCCACTGTTACCATACCATGGACACACAGTGCATTGTAGACTTTCTGCCAAACGCCCTGCTGCTCCATCAGATCAATTTCTGCCATTGCTTTGTCCCATCTGTACAGTGGAATTGAGCGCAGTTTCTGTGGAGGTGGCAGCTTCGCATTTGGAACCAACTGAACCTTGTGCTTGAACTCTGGAATTTCTCCAATGTCCGACTTCATGAGATTCTGTGTCTCCTGTAGAAGTGACAAGAGTCCAGCCTTCTTCCATTGAGACAGCTGGTCTGACCTTGTACCCAGTGCATGAATACTGCAACTCCCCATGGATTGCAGAGAAGCAAGGTCACAGAAGTCCTCAGCTCTCCTTTGAGACTGAGCACCCATTGTGCCATCTGTGATGCAATTTTCCAAGAATTGCATTTTGATGCTTTGTAGCGCAGCATCGAAGTCTGGATAGCATCTGTTGTCACCATTGGTGTGTTCATCAGCAGTAGTTGCACACTTTACCACTGATCGCACGGTGCAAGTGCTTCCATCCAGCACGAGTTCTAGTGCAGCTATTGCATCTCTGCCGATCAGCGCTCCATACTCATCTGGCAGCACCAGCACATCCAAACGTGCCTCGCGCTGTTGGTAGGAGACTGTTGCAGGAAAAACGCCCTTCACACCATTGATTTCTGAACCATCAAAATTGGTCAGCTTCTGCTTGGCTGAGTGCAGTGGAGTGTTCGCAAAATCATGCAGATATTGCGACCAAGTGATACCCGTGATGTCTGAACAGCTGTCAGCTTCCGCTGTAACCACTGCTGACTGTCCAAAGTCAGAGGCGATATGTACGGTACCAGTGAAAGACTTGGCCAAAGTGCTATCAATGACACGCACACGTCTCCTTCTTCTTTTGGCTCGCAAATGAACAGCTTTGGTCTGCTTGACACCGTTCTGACCCTCATCTCGGAGTTTCTTGTAACAGCACTGCTTGAAATGATTCAGCTTATGGCAGTAGGTGCACTTCTTCCCTCTGGCAGGACACTCTGAACCACCATTGTGACCCAGGCGACCACACGCTTTGCAAGCTGCCTGTGATGCTGATTCTCCCTTCTTTGAACGAGATGTGTACGGAGGCTTTCCATAACCTCCCTGACGCTGTTGTCGTAATTGCTGTTGAGTTTTCGCGACCTTGCTTGTACCCGGGGCTTGTAGGTGCGAGACATCCTGTTTTAATCGCTCATCAGCGAGTGCAACATCGGTGAACTTCTTCAGGTCAACTGTATCTTCTGTGAGCAGCTTCTGTTGAGCTTCTTTGCTGGCGATTCCCTTGCACAGTTGGACAGCTACCAAGAAGTCTGCTAGATCAGTTACCAAAACCTGACCTTGACCTCCCTCTTGCACAGGAAACGTCTTCATACAGTCTGCCATCAATGCTCTGAGCGCCAGTACATACTCATCAACCGACTCACTGGAGTGCTGACAGCGTGTACCAAAATCGAAGTGGGCCCGAACTGCATTGACAGGCTTGTGGAAGATTGACTGAGCGGCACGGAGGTAGTTATCGAACGTCATGTCTTGTTCTTTGTTGTAGTCTGGGTGCGCAGAGAAGAGTGTGTGGGCGTAGTCTCCCAACAACTGCAACATCACCAAATTCTTCTCCGTGTCCGACATCTTTCCATTGTCTGGCAGTCCGGTGTTGTACATCACGAAAAACGCACGCAATGACCTCTCCCACTGGGGCCACGAAAGTCGGGGCTGCTCCCCACAGAGCGGCCAGTACTCTTTCGGCTGAATGGCAGGTACTTTTCGCGCAGCAGCCGCCATTGAAAACACAGAATTGCCGGGCAGGTCGTTGCGGAAACAGCAAACAGTTAGTTACACAACGAATGTAAACAGTTACCGCACAGTTTGCGATCCAAATGCAGCAAAATTTCGCCGGGAAATGAACACGCTTTAAGCCCAAGTCGGCAGTCCAAAGTCGCAGCAAAATTGCACGCAAATGGCAGGCGCACAAATGTAGGCGAGTCCGGTCCACATTGCAGGCACAGAACAGTTCAGTAGCTGTAGAGGCAGGGGCAAAAATGGACGTTCGGCAACGCACTGGCACGGTGCGGTTGTTTAGCAGCAAATCTCAGTTCAAATTGTTCAGAATTTGGCGCACAAATCGACGCATAAAAGTTCGAATGAGGTAGACACTGCGTCGCCAATTTGGTGTGTCGGTGGTGGCCGGTGGTTGGTGAGCTTTTTCGAGTGTGCGCGGGAAGACAGCAGAATCAACACACGGTCTTTACTATAGTCGACCGGTCAACAGGTTTAGCATTACACTAGACTGGCTCCAGCCTGTGCTGAGGCCAGGTCGCTGCGGCCCGCTATTAATAGCAACAGTGTGCCGAGGCATGTCTGATAAATGCACGTACACACAAAGCGGGCGCGGCAACAACCTACGCTCTATGCGGCGATACATCAAATATACGCTTTGGTGATATGAAAACTCCTTGTGATGAGACGTTCGTTCAGATTTCCACTAACTACCATTAAACTACGACGCCGATGCCACTCCTGTTCAAATTTGGCGCTTCTGTAGTTAGAGCCCCCAGCCGCCGACCATCCTGACTCCACAACCACGACTACTGTAGGTTTTAAGGCTTAGGTTAGCATCAGACTCAGGCCTAGGCTTAAGAAAACAAGTTTAAGAATGGCAGTTTGCCGGGAAGAATGGGCCGGCAGTCGCCAGCTTAGTGGCTACGATAGGCGGGAGCTCTGGCTGTTGTCAAACTAACGCACTCATCGTGGCTGCGTGTGCTATAACTGCGCTGTTGCCTGCGGCCATCAGCCGGTCTGTGCTATAACTAAACACCCCGTCTGCGGTGCTATAACTGCGCAACTGTGCTATAACTAGACTGTGCTATAACTGCACTGACCCGGCGATTTGTGCTCCTTGTTTGTGCCCGCCCGATTATAACTGCGTTAGCCATGGACGACTAAAAACTACTGGACTGATCGCGCTCCCGACCGCTAATACATACTTAGGGTAACTTTACAAGTCAATATCTTTGGAACCGTTTGACCTACAAACACTATAAATACATCTTTAGAATCCTGACGGTATCAGCAATCGAACGCAGCGCTCAAATCACTTTCAAGCCTACTACAAAAAAGTTGATTTTTTTCCATCGCGCATTTTAGGATTACCAATCAATGTTGCGCAGATTAGGTTGCACCACCGTATTGAGCTCAGTCCCCTCTACAACTTTGGTCATAAAGCCCAAAGTGCTCCAACGCATCCATAAGGAGTTGTTCGCAAAAAACTCTGAATTCATTTAACTTTGAAACGGAGTCAGTAATCTTGTTATGTGCGCTAACTCATAGCTATTTCCAGGAAATGTAAGAGAGATAATTAATTTTTTGCGTACAGTGCAGTTACGTGCGCGCGTATGTAGTTGTCTGTTTGTTTACTTTAGCCGCCTACCTACAACGGTGGTGTGTATCGATTTTTCTGGCCGCGCCTGTCTGCTTGTCTGTTGTCTGGCACTGGTAGTGTGTGCTGGTGAGGTGCTGGCGTGGCTTGCGGCGCGAGTTTCTTGCTTGTCAGTCCGCCGGTTTTTTGCTGTTTGGTTTTGTGTGCACCCATAGGTATTATTCAAGACTGAATTATTTTTCTGCTATGCTGTCATCGTGATGCTTCTTTTCTTGCTTCACATGTTTCCTACGAATTAACTGTTCTTGTGTTGGGCCACCCATTAACCTTTATTGTTCTGCTTCTTTTTGCCTACCTACTCAGCTTTCTTTCTTCTATTAGTGAATGATATAAGGGTAGAAAAGTGGCATGAGATTTGGCCTGCCCCCCGGTTTTTCCTGTGTTCTTTTTCCATTCAATTATCGGTACTAGCATACATGGACCGCGGGGTGGGGTACCCCCTCCCCTCGCCGACCATACATCCCTCCCCGACCCCCTCCCGAAGGGTGAAAATTTTCGCTTATTTATGGCAAAATAGGCGTTTGTTTGGACTTTTTTCCGCCCCCCCCCCCGAGATCTCCAGACCCCTCCGGATTTTCCGGCCTATGTATGGGTACTAGATACAAAGTAGATAACCTATCTCATTGACTTCTTTCATCTTTTTACACGACTACCCATTGCCGATACGCAGGCCAAAAATGGCTTTTTTCTCATTGTATCGGCTTGCTAATTGCTTTATTCATTTCTTAAGTGAATTTCGTTTCTCTTTTTATCTTCGACTGATGAATCTTAAAATTGGTTATTGACATTCGAGCTTAGCGGGTTCGTTTTTTCTGTGTGATACATAGATATATTGTTTTTTAGCGTTTCAGAGTGCAATGCCGTTCACGTGCTCTGTGCCTGGCTGCAGAACTGGCTACAAACACGAACCAAAACAGCCAGGTGTTAGTTTGCATGAATTTCCAAAAAGCCCCCGCGTCCAAGCTAAGTGGCTGTCAGCAATTAGTCGAGATGCATGGGAACCCACTATGCGCTCTAAAGTCTGTTCTCTTCATTTTGCGCCTGATCTGCAGGGTCACTCGTTTTCCCGAGTTCTCGTCACCAAATTTTTCAACTGCATGTGTAAAAACCTCGTCAACAAACTCACTGCTTCTGGTGTTAAGCGCAGTGCGCAACCCAAAATAACAAAATTTGGACATAGTCGGTAACTGTATGTAATGCTACTTTCATTCTCCTGTGATTTTTGTCCAGTGTTCATAATATCTTGTCTGATATGCTTTTTTCCGGTCGCTTCTATGCTGTTAATGCATGTTTCCCATGTATTCAGTATATTCACAGTTTTTTGCGAATCTCCTTATGGATGCGTTGGAGCACTTTGGGCTTTATGACCAAAGTTGTAGAGGGGACTGAGCTCAGTACTGTGGTGCAACCTAATCTGCGCAACATTGATTGGTAATCCTAAAATGCGCGATGGAAAAAAATCAACTTTTCTTGTAGTGGGTTTGAAAGCGATTTGAGCACTGCGTTCGATTGCTGAGACCGTGAGGATTCTAAAGATGTATATATATTGTTTGTAGGTCGAACGGTTCCAAAGATATGGACTTGTAAAGTTACCCTAAGTATGTATTAGCGGTCGGGAGCGCGATCAGTCCAGTAGTTTTTAGTCGTCCATGCGTTAGCTCACTTGCCGTTAACGGTGCGTCGTTGGTATCTCCCGATCAAAGTGGTCCATTGTTTAGGCGGTCTGTACCAAAGTGGTCCAAATGCAATTTCAGATTGTTTCGGCTTCTGCAATGCTGTGAAGTGAAACAGAGTGTTCTTGAAGCACATACACCTGACCTGATGTAGAAAACCGAAGATTCGGATTAACCTACTAGAGCACAACCACTTTTAATGTACAAACGCGTTCTTTGTTGATTTCACAACGGTAACTCTTGCTGCTTACTGCCGTCTCTGTCCGCCGGGCCACAAGCAAACTCTATAGGGAAAAAGGTTTTGCTAAGCAAAGACCACTTAGCACTGTTTAATCTACCCGTGACGAATTCAGTTCCAACCAAGCCTCTCCTCAACTGAAAGGCGTTCGAAACCGTGCCATATCTCTACTTAGGGTCGAAATTAGTGCGAAACCGCACATTATTCAAAAACACTCTTTTATGCATTACTAAGAAAGATCGTCTAGGCGTTATTGCATTCTTTATTTACTAAGGTCGCAGATCACAGATTAGGCAAATCACAGAACAACATAACAACTCTCAACTTGCTAACTGGCACGAAAACTAGAAGCTAACTAGATGCATTTTTACTACAGGAACGCTTCAAGAATCCAGCGTAAAGCATAGAATATATAGAATGAGGTGACACATGTACTACAGAAGAATCGCGACAGAAGAAAGAGCGAACTAATCAGACCAGTCATCCTACAACAAAAAATCAAGCAGATAAAGCTTATTTTTACCACAGTAGCTGCTGCAGAATGCCGTAAATTGACGCCAAAGCGGCATGTCGTTCTAAAACGTTGATAAGTACAACATATATCGAGCCTGTAAATTTTCTTACTTGGGAAACAACAGCTACATTCTTGAATGAAGCAAGCACAGCGGCAAAGGCTAATACGAAAACGCCGCAGTCATAGCCATTGTTTTGCTTAGGACAGTCCTAAAGCAAACAACGTATTAATCAATCTGCTTTTCGGGGCTTAGGTACCAGTACCACTGCTATCTCGGTGTGCCAATTCTCGTCAGGTGCACCGGTGGCACCGTTTCTGTGGGCCATCTTGACACATGCCCTGAAGAAACGAAAAAGGAGATAATTAACAGGATTATAACTACGCAATCGACTTACAGCAGCTTTGCCATTATGACCTCTGCAGTCTGCTTCGTATGGATAGATTAGCTGTGTTATTTCTTTTTGTTCCCAAGGAACGCCGAATCCCGTCTTTGGACGACCACGGCCACGACGTTGCATTTTAGACGATCAGCTAAATAAACTGGAACTACTTACAAATCTTCCCACTACAAAAAGTCTGAAAAACACGTCTGCACCAGCACACCGGAAGAATCAGTCAGGATTTCCAAAAATAAATTGAATTTTTGTTGTTTAGACGGTTTCACGCGTTGACAGACCGTAGAAGCGATCGCAAAATATATCTAATGGGTCAGCTAAATTTTGTTCGATTTGCTAAATAAATCTACCGCCTGCTAAATAGCGCTAAATATTGATCCGGAGATCACCGGCCCGCACCGCCGTTAACTCAGTTTTACCCGCCCGAAAAATCAAGCATTGAACGAACTAGGTATCAGCGAACGTGTTTTTGCGTCGATAATTTGATATGGAAGATATCTCAAAAGAAATTCAAGCTTTGGTGGAGACGGAAATTCCGGAAGGGCGTCAAAACTTGGAGACGAGTTACACAAATTTGGAGCGAGTGGCTGCTTACTGTGAGGCCAACTACATGCAGGTACGTTTATATTTGTTGTACATGTACTCACGGTAAAAGTAAAAAATTCATCTCGTTCAACCGTTGACAATTTAGATCGAAATTGACTTATGATCTAGCAGTTACACAGCTTCCTCAGGCAAACTGTTCCAGATGTTTTGTTAACAGTTCTATGAGCAAATAGATAACCCTTTTGTCATTCTAATATGATATCTTAAGGCTGTGTCCTCTAGTGCGTTGATCTGAAAAATATTGAGTTAGGAGGTGTAGCTTGGGGGAAATCACTAATCAGGGAAGGTCAGAAATGGACTATACGTTAATTAATTAATTAACTTTCTTATGACTATGCGACTCCGGAACGTGCCCCATACTGATGCGTACCCCTAGGGGTATTTTTATATTTGGCAAAACAGGCCCCCCCAGGTCGTGCCCTGTACTGATGCGTCTCTAAGGGTATTTTATATTTGGAAAACAGGCCCTCCGGAGCGTGCCCTATACTGATGCGTCCCCTAGGGGTACTTTTATGTTTTTAAAACAGGCCCTCCGGAACGTGCCCCACACTGATGCGTCCCCGTGGGGGTATTTTTATATTTGGAAAACAGGTCCTCCGGAGCGTGCCTATACTTATGCGTCCCCCTAGGGGTATTTATATTTAAAAATCCGGCCATCCGGAACGTGCCTATACTGGTGCGTCCCCCTAGGGGTATTTTTATGTTTGGAAAACAGGCCATCCGGAGCGTGCCTATACTGATGCGTCCCCCTAGGGGTATTTTTTTGTTTGGAAAACAGGCCATCCGGAGCGTGTTATACTGATGCGTCTATAGGGGTACTTTTATATTTGGCAAAACAGGCGCCCGGGGCGTGCCCTATGCTGAGTCAAAATCTGAAAATTTAGGGGTGGGCCCATTTAGGGTCGATTTAGGGGGTCGCGGCCATTTTGGTGGGTGGGGTCGTTTGGGGGTTGCGCCCAAGTTTGGGGTGGCCAAACCCCCCAGACCACCGGGTGTTTGTTGCGTTTTGCTGTTTAAAATCGACTAGGGTTATTTTCAAATAATCCTTTGATTGTGGTTGTGTGTTTGAGGCAGCCGATAAAAAGGCAGCATTCGAGGAAACAAAGCGGTTTACAGTGCAATCGCTTGCCAGCGTGGCTTACCAAGTAAACACACTTGCCTGCAGTGTTCTGCAGATGCTGGAACTTCAAGCAGACAAAATAGCCGAAATGGAATCGCAAGTGAACAACATAGCCCAGGTACCACCCAGTTGTTCGGTTGCCTAATTCTTCTGCATATCTGAGGCAACATCCGTACCTACCGCTGACTACAGTATGCAGCAACCCAATTGTAGATAGTGGACATCCACAAAGAGAAAGTGGCGCGTCGAGAGATTGGCGTATTGACGGCCAACAAAACAACTCAACGACAACACAAAATTATCCAGCCTATGCACCAGGAAAAACCGCAACGATATGTGCGCCGACCGATCGACTACACCGTTCTCGATGACATAGGTTCTTTGTTTGTTTGTTTGTTAGCAACTGGTTGACTGTTTCGTTGGTGCAGGTCACGGAGTGAAGTTGCCCAATCAGGCGGGTCGGCAGTTACTGGCGCGCACGGGGTCGACTGTCAGTGGCGGCAGTTCGGGCAGTTCTACCGGCCTGCCGCGTTTCCAAGCCGAGGCCGAACAGTACGGCGCCTTTCTGTCAGCTACACGAGGATCGGTCTGCTTCTCTGGCCACTTGGCGTCTCTCTTGTAATGTAACCGGTTTCAGCTGTCCAAGTCGGCTACGTCGAAGGACTACCGGACGCCAGTGACGATGGCAGCCACACCTACTCCACCCAGCGCACAAGACTATGCTATTCAGAACCGTTATTCAGGATTGGCTCAGAGTGGCCAGGTAGACCTGCTTAAGGTGGTGCCGGCTCTGGTCCCAATGCAGGTTTGCAGTTGTTGAGTCAGCAACGTGTGGCAGTGTCAGCAGAGTCGAGTGTTCTTCCGGGCTACACTGCTGTTTCAATCGGTCGGCAGAGTCTGGTCCAGTCCAGCAACGGTTATTCGCCCGCTCAGATGCCTTTGCCGCCGCCTCAGCTGGCCTCGGTCGCCGAGTACCGACTCAGCACCTCTGTCGACGGTATTATCTGTAGTACGCATGGGGAATCCTATGCCCATTAGAAAATACACAAACGGCCAAAAAATGGTCCGAAAACGGTTTTCGCAACTTCAAACGCAAATTCTTTTTTGTGTTCGGTTATTGATAGGAGCAATCCGGAGGGGGTATGGAGACCTCCGGGGGGAGGCAAAAAAACGCCTATTTTGCTTTCAACAAGCGGAAATTTTCTCCCTCTGGGAGGGGGGTGGGCGAGGGGGTATTGGCCGGCGAGGGGAGGGGTATACCCCTCCCCTCACCCCCGGCTCATGTATGACGCAAAAATATGCAAACTTTTGGCAGAATGCATATGCGTATACGCATTCTGAAATGCCATGCGTACTTTGCGTAATGCGTATACGCATGCAACAGTAGGAGGGAGTCCAAATTTTCTAGCAATATGTGCTAAATATTAGTAGTGGAAAGGCCGAATTCGGTTTAGTACTTGTATTTTGTCGGCTTATGCATAGCTGTTTTCTAGACCAACTTCCTCCACCGCCTTCACCAGGAAACATGGATGCACTTGGATACAGTGTGCAATGTAGGTGCTGGGTGATGTGTTCGTGGCTAATCTTGTCATTCAGATTCACCGCCGCTTCCACCTCCTCCCATGGAAGAGCGTTCAGCTGTGATATCAGAGTTACCTCAGTACGGTGTTTACATTGGTCGACGCAACGTTCCTGATTGGGTGCCCCAGAACTACGTAGAGAAAGGTGGAGGGCTGTCACTTGGCAGTTGAAGAAGGAACTGAGTGTATTTAGTTGTTGCTGTTTACGACTACGAGGCGGAGAAGCCCGATGAGCTGTCATTCCAAGAAAACGCCATCATTTACGTGTTGCGCAAGAATGAGGACGGCTGGTTTGAAGGCGTCTGCGACGGGGTCACCGGTCTCTTTCCCGGCAATTACGTTGAACCATGTCTGTGATCGGTTGTCTGTCTGTCGACCGTTTGGCACAAATCGCCCATCCTAGAGATGTCCACGGGCCGAGCACTGTTTTCGGCGCGTTGAACCGGGCTGGTTCAGCATCCAGGTGGCCCGAACCTATAAAAAGTTGCCGAAACCTGGTGTTTCCGCATATTTTCTGGCGTTTTCAATGAATTCGTAACAAACTGTGTGGCAATGGCCTTTTGCTTTTTGATAGATAAATGAATTTTCAGACTGTTTTGACTTGCTTAAAATAACTGAAGCATTTTGTGCAAATAAAATCTGATTATGAGTGTGGAAAAGCATGCGAAAAAAACAGAAATTGCCCGAACTTTCGCTCATATGAATGTACCAAATTTTTTGGCCAAAAAAGGCTCTTCATTATAAGTTTAATTCAGTGCCCAAAACATGAATAATCTGCCTCTTGTCTACGACTGCTTATTCGTGCGTGGGCGATTTTGTGTATGCTCGATTGTGCAGAATTTTGGTTCAGATATGTTTATACGAGCGAAATTAATAGTCAGATTGGAACGTATTTCCTCACGCATTGTATGTACTGAAACAAGATTAGTTGGCCAGGTATGCAAACAGAAGAACCACACAATAATGCCTTCGTACTTTTGGGTGTGCAGCCGTGAACGTATTTGGTTGGCATTACCCTAGCTTATCGTAACCTTCTATTATCTTCGCTCTGGGTTACTTCGGTTGAATAAAATAAAATTGCTTGTGCTTTAAAAGTGTGTTATGGTCTTTGCCAACTTGTACGTTAATCTTTCTTATTCTGATTTTTGTTTCCCAGTCTTTTTAGAAAGTTTTGTGTATGTTAGGCCGAATTCGGTTTGGTTCCAATTTTGCTGTTCACTCTGTGATTCGTGCAATGGGTAAGAGTACTTTGTATGTGCGTAATGCTTGTAACCGAATAATCTGTTTTAGCCTCTAAGAGTACCGCCGATGGTCAGGGTGTGATGAAACGCTGTGGTGTAAAAAAGTCGCCGTCTCAAGTGACGGAAACTGAATGGAAAAAGATGTTGAGTGCAGAGGAGTACCAAGTTACTCGGCAGGCTGGTACAGAGCTGCCCTTCTCTGGTCGCTTCGACAAATACACAAAGGCCGGACAATACAACTGTTTGTGTTGCGGCGCCCCGCTCTTCGAGTAGGAAGTATTTTGTATAGAAAATTATGCCTGGATTAGGTGTAAATGAGCTCAGAATAGCTTATTTTAACCTATTTTAGCGAAAAATAAGCTATAAACCTTGATTTTTATACATTGTCCGCAGGGTTGCGGGTGGTTTACCCCAAATGGCGTTAAGTGCCTGACTGTATTAAGCCCAACCATGACTTGACTTGTCATAATCATACATGTAACAAGGGTGTCTTGGGAGTCTGCCTGCCCCCCACCCGACTTAGGCCAGCCCTCCCCTGAGACGATTTTTCCGAACCTCATCCTCCGATAACGCTAGCAGGTAACTTTGTCAGCAAATTTTTGCAATTGTTTTAGAATTTCACACACTAAAATTGCTAAAATCGCCTGCAAAACAGCACTTTTGGCTGTATGAGCTAAGACCCCATCGCCGGCGCCAGACCTCTTCCCCATTGACTTAAGACCTGTTAATGTGAGCGGTAGTAGTGTAACTAAATACCTGTTGTTTTATGCAGTTCGGAGTGCAAGTTCGATTCCGGCTGCGGCTGGCCTGCATTTCACACTGCCATTGGTGCGAAGGGAAAGGACGAGAGTGCCGCCAATGTAGTCAGAAAGGACGATCAGTCCATCCCTGGTATGCCTAGAACGGAGGTCAGATGCAAACGGGTAAATTTTATACTGCTGAATGAGCGTTGAATGAGTTGACTGATTCTTGACTCTCGGAAGCTTATCCTGCAGCTCAAAATACGTACACACAGCCAGTGGCGTTCCCAGGATTTTGCAAACGAGGGTATAAAATTTTGAAGTTGCCTGGTTGGGCCGCTGCCCAACAAGGGCAAGAAAATTTTGCAAAATTAGCCGTCAAAAAAGGTTTAGTAGTTTAAAGTGGCCTGGTTGGGCTCGAGAAATTTTTGAGAATTTAGCCTTCGAAAACGCATTTAAAAGGTATTCTGAGCATAAAATAGACAGTTTAGTGCATAATTAATTCATTTCTCTTATTTTGTCTAATTTTTCCTCCCTACCTCCGCCGCAAAGGGGTGTACATACCCTACACCCCTATACGCCACTGCACACAGTAGATGTCTACTTGACGTCTTGATGCTGCAATTTGTTTTGAAACGCCTGTGCTGTTTAGTGCAACGCTCACCTTGGCCACGTATTTACCGATGGACCAAAACCAACTGGCGAGCGGTTTTGCATCAACAGTGTGGCTCTGGATTTCTTGAAGCAGTCGAAGTGAACTTCTAGTGTTGTCATCTTTTTTATTACAAAAAGAATTTTTAAGGCCAATTAGAGTTATTTTATTGAAAGGTAAATTCAGCACAGCATGAAATTTATTGGAAGTCTCTGCAATTTAATCTCTGATTTTGATTAGTAGTGTAGTTCTGGCTACTTTATGTATGAAGAGCCTGAAAATTGAAGCGCAGTAGCGACTGTGTAAGCAATGCCACTACTGTACCAGGTGTAACACTTTGGTTGAGCCCAAGTAGCAGCTTTTATTATGTAAAGTTACTTCTGATTCACCCTTCCATTCTGCATCCCTGCTAAATTTCATGCATGTTAGTAAAAAGTTTTCGAAATAAAAATTTTGGCCTTCAAAATTTCTTTTTACAACTAGCATTTACTGTTTGTTGTCAGGCCTCGAACTGTATCACTGAAGGCATGCATGTCCTTTAAGTAGTTTTTAGCCTAAGTTGAAGTGACCAACCCCGCACACACCCTTCTCAAAACTATTGTGACGCAAAATTTACGAATGATTTACATAGTACATCAAATAGTAATGTTAATTTTATAATAAGCCACAGTCGGCTTTTCCAGGCTGTTTGTAAATTTTAGATCCTTCTGGGGGAATCTTTCTTTGGTCCGTCCTCCTGTCCTAAAACATACCAAAGTGATACAAAGTCCGTTCTATATATTTGCTGACTTCAAATACTGCTAATGTCAACGAAAATGCTCGATAATAGTGCGCGAGGCAATTACAATGTACGTGGTACGTGTGCCAAATACTAATGAAACTAAAATTTCTGCGAATCGTGATATGAATGCCGCTTGTACTTTTGTTTCACTGATTGAGTGTGACGCATGGTTAGCGAGGAACACTTGCAACAGCCGTCAATGTGAGGTAGCAGCTGTATTTGTGTTTGCGTGTAAGTGTAGCATGCGTTGTCGGTGGTGCAGGTTATTTTGGTAAAGAGGAGGCGGTGAGGGCTGTGTGCGTGTGTGGTCGATCGATGTGGGGGTGCGCAGGTGCAGAGGAGAGACAACTGCCGACAAGGCAAAAAGCAAACAGCGCCGGGTTGGTAGTCTGGAGAGCTGCAGAGGCAGCAAGAAGCGTCGGTGCGAGAGCGTCTGTGCACTGAGGCTGACTAGCCGTGCGGCCTGTTGCGAGCTTTGCCAGTTGCCCGTGCGCTCTTATTCTGAGCACTGCAGCATTTTTCAGCACCAGCAGCCCCGTCCGCTCGGTCGGTTGGCTTACACTCTTCTTTCCTTGCCGAGCCAGCGTTTGTGTCGTTCGAATTTGGCGCCGTAAAGACGACCGTCGCTGTGGGCGTGACGTCAGTGGGGAATAGTTAATCGCCGCAGAGCAGACGTGTGCTACCGAGGCCAGTCCCGCCCTGTGTGCAATGGATCTGGCGCACGCCAAAAGCACTCAGGAAGTGCAGCAGTACTTCAACGTCAACGGTGACACTGGCTACAGTGACGAGCAGGTCTCCGCCGCTAGAGCCAAGTACGGAACCAACGGTCAGTTTCTTACCTACCTTTCTTTCTTGGTATTCTTAGAAGGTTGCTTCTTTTCCCTTCTTAATCTTTCCTCTTCCCTTCGTTTTTTGTTGATTGATCTTAACAGGTTGCTTTTGTCGTTTTTCCTCTGGCGAGTCGCTGCTCTTTCTTTTGTTGTGTCCACCGGCCGGTTTAGAAGTAAGGAGGAATTTATGCGAAGATGAATTTTTTAAGATAGCCTAAGACCTACTGTATGTATTATTAGGCATGTAGGTACACGTGTTATGCATATTTTTCTTCATTATTTCGCCATCGTACGTTGAGACCGATAGCCAGATAATGTATTACGTAACCTAAATAGCAGCACATTTATAGCTGCACTGCACATATGAATGAATCTGTCATCCCTCGCTGTAGGTGGTGAGGTAGGGGCTGCAGGAGGAGCTTAAGAATCCGGCATTCCAAACAAAGAAACACTGAGACCACTGGTTTAGGCTGAAATTATACAGTTTCAAATGACACATCCCATGTCATTTTTTTTAGCATTTTTCTGCCTTAAATTGACTTCAAGGTTTCGAAACTCATCGAAACGTGTTAGAAAATCTTTTTAATGTTTGTAGTGTCCCTGTCCTAGGGGCTAGAAGAATTTGTTGAACTCATTTTTATGGTTTGATGGTTTGGTCGCTCTTGTGGCAGTTGTATGATAGTGGTGAGAAAGTGTAACTGTATTGTCAGAATGAGAAACGATTCAAAGCTGTATAACTGCAGTTGAATAGGTAGCCGGTTTGCCCAACCTTGGTCAAAAGTTCTGCTTTTTGGTTTAAGTTTTTGCTGTTTTAGCTTGAGCGTGTGTGTGTGTTGTGGATAACTTGTGTGATAGGGCACTATCTCTGCAGCTGTAGTTGAAATGTGTACTCAAGAGATTCTAAGCAAACATTGCATTTTGAATTTTGTTTAATTGCAGAACTTCCCGCCGAAGAAGGCAAGCAATTATGGCAGCTCATTCTGGAGCAGTTCGACGATCTTCTAGTCAAGATTCTTCTCTTAGCCGCCATCATATCATTTGTAAGTGGTTTTTGTCGTCCGACGTAAAAATCCTGCAGCGTTCTTACCTTCCCGTTAGCTGGTCATTTAGGTTTGCTAGTTCTGTACGGAACGGCCAGTGTGAAGAATTCTTCCACTCTTTTCTATCATCAGACATATGTTTAGTTTTTATCTGCAAAGTTACGAGTTTTTGCTGCGTATGTCAGTTTTAAGGTTTTCAATCATGTTGCGACGGGTTTTGTAAGATTACGTTCGTAAGAGCGGTGAAAATTTTAAATGCTGCGTTTGTGGCATAGCATCGCCTCTTTCGCACCAGTCACTGTGTGCTTTGTTGGGGCTGCGTTTGTGTCTACTTGTATGCATTTAGCCGTGCTTTCGTGCGACAGTGTCGGTTCAGGCAGCAGAAGTTAGTCAAACAACTAAAACTACACAAAGCAGTTGTGTTTCAGATCCTTGCGCTATTCGAGGAAGATGATTCGCTGACGGCTTTCGTAGAACCATTTGTGATCATTCTCATTCTCATTGCCAACGCCACGGTCGGTGTGTGGCAGGTGGGTTGGTTTTCACTTTCTACGCATTTAGTTGGCCCCGCGGCAGTGCGGTAGTTGTAACTGCAGCCGACGGTCGCACGTTGGTTGATTATTCTTTGCGACGGCCGTCTGCATTGAGTTGGTTGCAGCCACTAAACAAAGCAAAAAGCCTCTCAGATCGAGTACGTGCGCCTGCAGCTAATGTTGGTTTAGGCTTTGTCCCGGTGGCTGCTGTTTGAGCCAGAAAGCGCATAAAAATGCAGTTAGACATCGGCTCTCTAAAACTGACAGGGCGCGCGCCTGTTCCCAGCGCAAACTTTTGCCGTTGCAGATTTCGAAGCACATGTTAATACTGCGTCTTTTGAGTAGTAATTATTGAGCTCTTCACCGACTGCGCTTCGGTTGGGGGCCGTCCATCTTGCTTGAGGACCGTTGCAGGGCTTTGCTGAGTGGGCTGTGTCTTGTCGCCGACCACTGACACCATCCACACCGAAAACCAGTCACATGTCACTTTCTTATGCATCTGCAGTTGTTGGCAAGATCGATCTGGCGTATTTGCAAATTTACTTTCCCTCCTCTCTGTCCCCGTTTTTTCCTACTCATTCACCGAGCGTACTTTTGCATTCATTGGCTTTCGTCTCACTTCGCCTCACCGCCTGAATCCGTTTGGAAAATGCGCTGACTGGTTTGGCTGTCTGTCTTTTGTACAGCACAGATTTAGCAGTTCGTAGGCGTGGGTTAATGCATGCAACCAGTTCTTATGAGCGCAGCTTTGGTACAACCATTGTGCCTTTTTAGCCTGCTGCTGCTCTTTGTCATGTGGCAGTTGGCTCGGCGCTTATTTTAGCCAGTTGAGTACAAGATAGCACATACTTTATGGCGTTCGTGCTTTAACGCTCATGACCTTTAAAACAACACAACGCCTTATGCGCCAAATTGTTCAGGATGTGTGTTGTCGAGGAGAGCGAAAGCTAACGCAATATACGTGCTGGTCTCAATTGGTTTAATTAAATGACCGGCGACTAGAACAACGTGCTTTTGCTCTGCCCTCTCAAAAGCCAGCGTCATATCTATGTCGTATGATTAGCCCGCACAAAGCAGCACAATCTGCAAAAATCAGTTTTTGCAAATAATGTCTAGAGAATAATTGAACCTTTCATATGCGCTGGTCCTTGACTTGATACGTACTTGTGCGCGTGGGCACGTTGCACCACGATAGGTTTCGATTGTCATAGGGCATTTCATCGTGATGGATTTTTAGCGGTGTAATTTTAAAATTAGATAACTGTTTTCAGTTTTATTGCTGATCGCTTCATTAAATTTTCTCGTGCAAGCTGGGCACCGTCTCAAAATTTATGGGACTCGTGCTTTCTGTAAATCAAACAGGGCGCTATCAGACTAGTCGTAAGTTCGTACGCATCGTTTATTTATCTCACGCGCCTAATATTTCATGTACGTACGGGCTGAAAACCACCATTCCTTGCAGCACTGTTTCTTTTTGTGAACCGAACTCCTGTTTCAGGAAAGAAATGCCGAAAGTGCGATTGAAGCGCTGAAGGAATACGAACCTGAAATGGCGAAAGTGATTAGGACAGGAAAACACGGAGTAATGATGGTTCGAGCTAAGGAAGTGGTGCCCGGAGACATCGTCGAGGTGTCAGGTAACGATTGGCTGGCTTGATGTGTTTGTGTCTCCTGCCGACTCAGAATGAACTACTTCAGTTGGAGACAAAATCCCGGCCGATATTAGACTGATGAAAATTTTCTCTACGACGATAAGGATCGACCAGTCTATTTTGACCGGCGAGTCTGTATCTGTGATAAAGCACACCGACGTTGTTCCGGATCCACGAGCCGTTAATCAGGACAAGAAGAATATGCTGTTTTCGGTGCGGGACGCCCAGCCTTTATTCACCAATACGTCTGTTGCCTTTCAGGGAACGAACGTAGCAGCTGGAAAGGCCAGAGGAATTGTTATCGGCACGGGTCTAAACACCGAAATCGGCAAGATTCGAACTGAAATGTCGGAAACGGAAGCAGAACGAACGCCGTTGCAGCAGAAACTGGACGAGTTTGGCGAGCAACTGTCTAAGGTAGCGATGCAGTGTGTGCCGACAGAACGAACAGTTGTGTTGTTTCAGGTGATCAGCATTATCTGTGTGGCTGTCTGGGCCATCAACATCGGTCATTTCTCTGATCCCGCACACGGTGGTTCCTGGATCAAAGGCGCCATCTACTACTTCAAAATCGCCGTTGCTTTGGCTGTGGCCGCCATTCCCGAGGGTCTCCCGGCCGTCATCACCACCTGTCTGGCTCTCGGTTCGTTCTGCTTGCCAGCTCCTGTCTGCAACTGCTCACCTTGCAGGAACCCGACGCATGGCCAAGAAGAACGCCATCGTTCGGTCGCTGCCGAGTGTGGAGACGTTGGGTTGCACCAGCGTTATCTGCTCCGATAAGACCGGCACTCTCACCACCAACCAGATGTCAGTCAGCAAAATGTTTATTGTTGACAAGGCCGAAGGCGACAGCATCGGCTTCACGCAGTTCGAGATCAGTGGATCTACCTACGAACCAGTTGGCAAAGTGTAAGTTTTCTGGCTTCTAGTGGTCAGCTTATTTTGTTCTGTCTGCAAAGGTCGCGCGAACCCTGAAAGGCAAAAGCCACATGTGCTCATTTGTGCTCAAGATGCAGATTTCTTGTTTGCAGGTTTTTATGTTTGTTCCATTATTGACCGCTAGATACCTGAGCGCACATGTATATTTCTGTTACTTTTTCTGCTAGTTCTCTGCGTGGAGTCGCTTGAATTTGTCAAACATTTTACCAGTAGCCGTCCTGTTGCAGCTCGCTCAAAAATGCAATTTCATCGTTCATGCGGGACCTGGAGACTCAGGGAGTCATGGAAAAGTTAGGGAATTTAAAAAATCAAGGAAAAGTCAGGGAATTTGGTGTCCGGTTAGGGAAAAATTTCATAGCAGTAAAATCATTTCGCGCCCAAAGGGCTCTGTCGGAGCTTTGCACACCAACCTTTGAAAATTGGACTTCTGACTTTCTGCAACTACTGCAGCTTGAAATTTATGCCGTTTAAATGCGTTTTTAGACTTAGAGCCAATTTTTCAAAATTTTATCACTCTTGGAATTTTCTCACTCTGGTTGGTCAGGGAATTTTGACTTTGGTCAGGGAAAAGTCAGAGAAAGGTTTGGGAATTTTGTTCTGAAAAAGCCGCACAAACCCTGAATTGGTGCACCTGCTAGAAGCCATAGTTTAAAGAAATCTTGATTATTGTGTTTTCTGAAACTTTGTAAAATTGGCGTTGTGATGCAGTCAGACTTGTGACGTGAGCCTGTTCGGTTTCAGTTTCCAGAACGGCCGCGAGGTCAATTGTGCATCTGGTGATTACGAGTCTCTGAGCGAAATGGCCACCATCTGTGCAATGTGCAACGACTCGGCAGTTGACTACAATGAGGTTAGTTTAGCTGAGTGCCCGGCTGTTTCTTACCACCTACTTTTAGTCGAAACGGCATTACGAAAAAGTGGGAGAGGCCACCGAAACTGCACTGGTGGTGCTGGTGGAGAAAATGAATGTGTTTGGTTCGAACAAGACCGGACTGAGTCCGCGGGAGCTGGGTCACGTAGCCAACAAAGTTATCCAGGACATGTGGAACAAGGAATTCACGCTAGAGTTCTCCCGAGACAGAAAGTCCATGTCCAGTTACTGCACGCCCTCCAAGAGCACTAAACAAGGCGTTGGCGCAAAAATGTTTGTTAAGGTAAGTGGAGAGGACACAAGTGCCAGAGAGAGACTGAACACTGTTTAGGGTGCACCGGAAGGTGTGTTGGGTCGCTGCACACACGTGCGTGTCGGTTCGCAGAAGGTGCCAATGACCGCTGCCATGTCTAAGAAAATCATGGATTTGGTCCTGCAATATGGTACTGGTCGTGACACTCTGAGATGTTTGGCGCTCGGTACTGTTGATGCTCCTCCGTCCACCAATGCGTACGCTTGTTGTTAGTGACCGTCCTGTCAGACTGTTGGATCGTTTTGTTTAGCATGGATCTGGAAGATTCGACCAAGTTCGTGAACTATGAGAAGAACATTACGTTTGTGGGCGTGGTCGGTATGTTGGATCCGCCTCGCAAAGAAGTCAGTGACAGCATCATCCAATGTCGTCGCGCTGGAATCCGCGTAATTATGATCACTGGCGACAACAAGAACACTGCCGAAGCTATCGGTCGCAGGATTGGACTGTTCACCGAGGACGAGGACACCACCGGTGGGTGCTGTCTTTTTTGTCCTGTCTCGCAGTTCAGTCTGTCTGCTCACCACAGGTCGTGCCTTCACCGGACGCGAGTTCGACGATTTATCGCCGGAGGCTCAGTCAGAGGCTTGCAAACATGCCCGTTTGTTCGCTCGCGTCGAGCCGGCGCACAAGTCAAAGATCGTGGAGTACTTGCAAAGTCACGGAGAAATCACAGCCATGACAGGAGACGGCGTCAACGACGCGCCCGCCTTGAAGAAAGCCGAAATCGGTGCGCTTGGCTTGCCAGTCTGACTGACCAACCGAGCACGGCACATTTAGGTATTGCCATGGGCTCTGGCACAGCTGTGGCTAAGACAGCGTCCGAGATGGTTTTGGCGGACGACAACTTCGCTTCCATCGTAGCTGCCGTTGAAGAAGGTCGCGCTATCTACAACAACATGAAGCAGTTCATCCGATACCTGATCAGCTCTAACATTGGCGAGGTAGGCAGCAGAAGGATTGCTAGTAATTAATTAGCAGCCGTGTATAGGTGGTGAGCATCTTCCTCACAGCCGCCTTGGGTATCCCGGAGGCGTTGATCCCGGTGCAGTTGTTGTGGGTGAATCTGGTCACCGACGGTCTGCCGGCCACCGCTCTCGGCTTCAACCCGCCCGACCTGGACATCATGGACAAGCCGCCCCGATCAGCTCAGGAATCGCTCATCTCTAAGTGGCTTTTCTTCAGATACGTGGCCATTGGCGGTGCGTAGGCCTTTGCAAATGCAGTCAGTGAGAAGGCAACTGTGTTCAGGTTACGTTGGCTGTGCAACGGTGGGTGCTGCCGTCTGGTGGTTCATGATGTACGAGGAGGGGCCGCAACTGAACTGGTACCAGGTCAGTCACTGGATGCGGTGCGAGATCGAGCCCGAAAACTTCCCCGACCTGGACTGCGACGTCTTCGAAGACAACCACCCCAATGCTATGGCCTTGTCTGTACTGGTCACCATTGAGATGTTGAATGCTCTCAACAGGTCAGTGCACCTCTCATTTGACTGACTGACTGACTGACTGACTGACTGTTTCAGCTTGTCTGAGAACCAGTCGCTGCTGGTGATGCCGCCGTACACCAACATTTGGCTGATGGCGTCGATCGGGCTGTCGATGACACTGCACTTTGTGATTCTGTACGTGGACATCCTGGCCACCATCTTCCAGATCACCCCACTCAACCTGGAGGAGTGGTTAGCTGTGGCCAAGATCTCAATTCCCGTGCTGCTGATGGACGAAACTCTCAAGTTCGTTGCGCGCAACTGGATCGACGGTAAATCTGAGGGACGCCGTTCCCTCTGGCTCAGATGGTGTGGCGTGATTTTGTGCTGGCTGGTCTATGTCGGCGCCTTCCTTGCCTATGCGTACGTGCCGCAGGCACGGCATGCCAGATTTAGACCCGGTGCTATCAGAGGGCGCACCGAACTTTAACTCCTCTCAGGACTGCCCGCTGTTAAGTGTTCGTCTGACTGCATGGTCCTGTGTGCTGTGCCAGATAATCCGCCCTTCCTCATTTTCTTTCCTCTGTCCTAAGCCAATTCCCCTATGCCTGCTGGCCTAGTGCTCTCGTGCCGTTTTATGGTAAATGGTCGCGTTCGTTGGTACAGTTTCTCGTGCCCATTGCATATGCTCTGCCTCTTCGCTTGTCATTCCGTACTGTTATTTTGTAGCTTCGAGTCCCAGATGCGGCTGGGCTCGACCGCTACTCTCAATCGTGTCTGCTGTTGTTAGGTTGTGATTGATCGAGGAGATTGGTCGTGCATGTGTATTTTTGCTATTTATTTTATTTGTTAATTGAGCACGAGTAGCAGAATCTCACTCACTCATTATTGTCATCCAAAAGCATCGCTGCACGCACGAGAGCAAAGGCTTATTTCACTGTCGAGGGCGTCATCGGCCGGCTAGCGTTACCTGTACGCCGCTGCGCTCAGTTCCCAGTACGCTAACGCTACCAGACCATCAGTTTTACCTTTCGCTTAGCTTTACGGACTTGTGGCAAGGTTGCCTTACTGTGTACTCGCTGACCGTAGGCGCGCCTTGCTCCGTATGCATTGTGTGAGAGTGATACTGACTGCTTTCTTCTCTTCTTTGTCTTGCCCGTCAGTCATCGCAGTTGGCTGAGCGCTGGCGAAACTGAATGACTGGCGAGACAGGTGGCGCGATTGAACCAAGTGCTGGTGTTGTGTTGACATTGGCATTCCTATGCAGTAGTCACACTTTTGTTATGAAGCCACTGTATTATATGTAGGGACTCTTGTTGCAGTCATTGATTACAATAAATTATGTTGATCTGCGCTAATCGAACGCTCTGCTTCTCCGTGTGCTACTAATAAGCATGGTGTGTTCTCTTATGCTTGCACCAGTCACTGGTAAGTGTACCTTCAACTTTGCGTCATGGGGTGCTCTTCTGATCGTGTCTGTTTCAGTGCAAGAAGTATCGAAGAAGCTGGATTGAAGTGGCGAACCAACGGACCCGGTGCTGCTTTTCTTCCGGTCGCTTCCCTTCTCCAACATTGTTGTTGGCGTTTGTGTGTTGTACCTTCTCTGTAATGCCAATGTTTTCGAGTGATTTATCTCAGTGTCCGGTATCCTTCCTATGCGTTGTTCCCCGTGATGTCGCGCTGGCCTGGCCGTTTTGTGGTGGCAGAGAACGTTGCAGAAACTGTATAGGTTTCCCTATTCTAGTCTCGACGTAGTTTGACTTTGTCAAACGATCGCCCTTGTATATAGACCGAATAGTATGCGGTGGTCTTCCTATAGTCGGTTTAGTGCTAGGCGTGCCCGTTGTTACCATGTTCTTAGCTGAAATGTGTGGCAAGTGCTCAGAGGACTTTGTTTTTATTCGGTTACTCAATGTTTTCTCCGTGCCCCTTCACAACTGTTGTCATTGCTGTTAGGCGTGTAACACGTTTTGTGTCTATATTAAGTGATATTCTGTCGATAGTGGGTATTTGGACAGTGTTCTTTTTGTATAGTGCATTGACGCTAGGCTTAACTTATTCACGAGGGCGTAATTCTGCTTCCCATCTAGTGCAGTCGTGTTGCTCAACGAAGTAGCTTTTTGCTTTATTCGGTAATGTCACTCACGTTTCTAACTTTAACTCTAAAATACTGTGGAGCTGCCTCGTTCAATAAAATTTATTACCTCCATCCAACTTATCCTGCTAACCATTCGGTATTTAACTGTCGGCTGCGTCCGCTACATTCACTCTCGCCGTAAAACAGTTGCTAATTGGAATGTCTCGCTAGCTGACGCAATGGTACGGTGGTAAAAATGCTGTTGCGGTATTTCGTTCCTCGTCGGATCGAAAATGTGCTCAATTTCGCTGTTTTATGCACCGTCGTGGTGCTAGTTTACTTCGGAATCAACCGACTGCAGCAGCCGTCCGTAGTGACGCCAAATGAACCTGTTAACGAAGGCCAGACAGTGTACCAACCGGTCGGCATGGTTCACAGTGTTCCCGACTACAGCAAAGCCAGACATGGAGCTGGCGAAAACGGAGCGGCAGTCTATTTGTCGGGCGACGAAGAAAAAGCTGCCAAGGAAGACATGAAAAAGTGGTTCATGAGCGTTGTTGCTAGGTGCTTGGCTAGACGGTGTCGTCTCTTGTATAGTTGTTCATTTCAGCGACAAGATTTCTCCTGATAGAAGCATTCCGGACACTCGACACTCTTTGTGCGTTTGCTTTTCTTTCGATACCTTTAAAAGCTGCATTCATATTGGTTTTTGTTGTCGCCTATACGTTTCGAAGTTTCAGACGTAAACCCAAAAAACGGGATTTCGTTTCGTACTTTTGCAGCTTTCGTGCTTATTTATTGTGCTGCTTGAAATGGCTGGTTTTTGAAAGCCCGCCTCATCGACTCAAAAGGGTCAGCCAAAACGGGGCAATTACTTGCGAGAGTCCGGCACCGTACACGGTCATCGATTCTTGCGACTTTTTGCACGCCGGAGGTTCTGGCTCTTAATTAAATTGCAAACAAGCCGTCGGCCGCAAACATTCTAATGATGCCGTAGAAACTGAAGAAATTGTGTTTGTTTGAGTGTTTACATTTTCTGATACATTAGCTAATCGCTAGAAAAATCGAAATTTCTTTGCCCGTCGGTAGTCTAATATTTTCAGCGACTTTTGTTCTGCTTTATGTTGGCGGCCGTTTTCTTAGTTTAATATTCAGTGGTAGGCATAGCTAAATTATATTGTTTGGTGCTATGAACAAATTCTCATGTGCTCAGTGGCGTACTGTCGTCTAAAATTTTTCTACACCGTGACAAGCATGGGCCATTGCGCCATACATGTGCATGGGGGTGCCCAGGGGGGGACGAAAATGAAAATCTACCAAACGTTGCTAGAGGCTGCTAGAAAAGCCTCCAGATGCGTTTTTAAACCACAGAAATCAATTTAGGAAACTACGCAACTACGCACCCTTCCTCCAGGCAACTACGCACCAAACCCGAGATTTTTTCAAATTTTCCTGGAAAATTTCGATTTTTTGGCAATGTTTCTATCAGAAAAGTGGTTTTTTGGCAATTTTCTGTCGAAAATTTGATTTTTACCGCAAATTTTTGAATTGTAACCGAAATTTTCGTACTTTTAGCTAAAATTTTGGATAAAATTCAAATTTCCCGCCAAAATTTTGGGCGAAAATTCAAATTTCCCGCCAAAATTTGAATTTCCCACCGAAAATTTGCACCTATATCCAGGCAACTACGCACGGAGACCTGGCCGTCCCTCCCTGAGCCGCCGACCATGCACATGTATGCATTGCGCGATTGTATTTTTGTCGCTATCTACTGTTAGACGAGTACGAATGCAATTAAATTTTACGGTATCGGTTTAAAAATGCGTTGTGTAAGACAGCCTGACAGTAACCTGCTAAACGCCTGTATATGCCGAATCCGGGGATGTCCAATATTTTAAAAACTGCCTGGAATTGCATTTCAAATTCCTTATTTTAGTTTGGTTAACAATGGTGAAGATCTTCCCAGGAGTCATACATGGGCCGCGGGGGTTCGGTGGTTGCCCACCCCCAACTTGGGCTCGACCCCCAAACCACCCAACCCACCCGCCTGAAGCAGACTTTTGTTCCTGGACCCACCCACCAAAATCGCCACGAACCCCCAAAACCGGCAGGCCCACCCCCAATTTTTAAGGTTTTGACAACCCTCAACCCATTTTTCCGGCCAACATGTATGCTAGGAATATCCTAAAAATTTCCAGAACCAAATTATGAGTTGTATCCATCTGCTGCTTTGTGTTTTTAACAATGAGAATAACCATAACTCGGCCAAATTATGCAGACAGAGAACAGTTTCCAATCTCATGTAATTTTAATTATAATTTACTTGACAACGGTATTTCTGACTAAACATAGTCTTGTTTTTTGTGTTGACAAGACCATTGAAGTTTAAGATTGCCACGTTATCTTTGTGAAAGGCTGAGGTAAAATCGAAACACCCAAAGGCAAGGGAGACTTGAGCAAACATTTCTTGGCCTAATCTGTTGGCCGCTTTTTGGTTTCCTCCACGGCTGGGCGAGGAGACCCGCGGAGGTAACCAAAGGCTGCCCAAGTTCTGGGGTTTCCTCCCCGACTAACACACACACGCCAGTCATTTCGCAAAACAGTTAAAAATATTTTGGTGGGTCCTGCATAGTTTAGTTTTCTTCGTGTTTTGTTTCTATTAAAGTTTATATCGAAATTTGCTAACAGCGCCGACTCAGTGTAGCGTAGTATAAACAAACTTCATCTGGCCTAGTGACCAAGGCGAAGAGCTATTTTGTTAGCAGGTGCAGTTTTCAGATGCAGGACTGCCAAGTACGACAGTAATCTGCCGAGTGCCAGCGTAATAATAATTTTTACGAATGAGGCTTGGTCACCGTTGATTCGCACAGTTCATAGTGTTATCAATCGCTCCCCTCCACATCTGCTCAAAGAAGTGGTTCTGCTAGATGATGCCAGTGATAGAGGTATGCGTTGCGCAACAATCAGCACACCCTTTCTTCGCATGCCTTTTGTTGGGTGTTCTGTTTTACTGATATCGTATTGACTGTATCGTTTGTTCTCATCCCAGCGATTGCTTGTATTGTAGCTGAGTTGGGCAAAAAGCTGGAGAGCTACATAGAACGTTTTGGCGCCAAAATCAAGCTGGTTCGCAAGCGGGAGCGTCAGGGACTGATTCGGGCCAGACTCGAGGGCGCTAAAGCTGCAACCGGTGACGTGATCGTCTTTCTGGATTCTCACTGCGAAGCCAACGTTGGCTGGTAATGTTGGGGTGTTCGTATCGCTTACAAAACCTTTGACAGTCTGCTCTCCTAAACAGATAAGCAAACAGCCCTAATCAGTGTTTTCTCACTAACGTATCTAGACCAACAGTTGTGTTCCTAATACGGTGGCACAAGACTGTCAGGCACTTGACACCTTTTATGAGAACGATCCCATATGCTACCTAGAGTGGTGGTACAATAATGGTACCGTTGCCATGCCATTTATGGTATGACTGTAAGAGCTCTGTTAAATTCACTGTACTATGCTTTGTGAGTTGCAAGAAAAGAGACATTTAAGGTTGGAGCCGTTGCTGCAGCGGATCAAGGAGAAAAGAAGCGCAGTGCTGTGTCCCATCATTGATATGATAAGCGATCACACGATGGCATACTTTGGCGGTCCAGCTTCGTCGGTTGGTAGTTTCTGGTGGAGCTTGCATTTCAAGTGGATAGGGATTCCAGAACACGAAGCAAAGCGCCGCAAGACCGGCATCGACCCGATTCGGTAACAGACAGAATGGCGCTGAGTTTTTCTTAAACACTTGTGTTATTTGCGATTAATAACAGAGTGTTTCAGCTCTCCGACAATGGCTGGCGGATTATTTGCAGCTGATCGTAAGTATTTTTTCGAAATCGGCGGCTACGACCCCGGCATGGAGATATGGGGAGGCGAGAATCTAGAAATCTCATTCCGAGTAAGTCGCTCTGTTATTTAAAGAAAGCAACGTAATAAACACACCTACATGTACATAGGTGGACTAAGGTTTATGGCAAACTGGCAATTGTTACAGACCTGGATGTGCGGAGGGAGTCTGGAGTTTATTCCGTGTTCGCGCGTGGGACACATCTTCCGCGCCGGACACCCTTACAACATGACCACCAAAGACGTGCATGGTTACAACTCAGCCAGACTGGCCGAAGTTTGGATGGACGGTTACAAGCGACTCTATTACATTCACAGATCTGATCTAAAGGTTGCGTAGTTGGATGTTAACTGTTAAGCAATCTGTCTACATGTAGAATGCTGATATTGGCGACATATCTGAGCGCAAATCACTCAGACAGCGGCTCAAGTGCAACTCGTTCAAATGGTACTTGGATAATGTTATTCCCGAAAAGTTTATTCCCGACGAAAACGTGCACGCGTTCGGAATGGTAAATCTGCTTCTGCTTCAGCAGTGAACCAAAAAAGTGCAAAGTTTTCATTAGTTTCTGTCTTTTTGTAGCTCAAAAATCCGGTCACTGGAATGTGTCTGGACACGTTGCAACGCGACGAGAAGGGAATGATAAACATCGGCGTGTACTCGTGCCAAAACGGAGCCAGCTCTGCGCAAGTGCCGTTGTCACCTGTGTTGTCTTCCTCCAACCTGCCCTATACATTTAGGTCTTTTCGTTGAGTAAAGAGTGGTTGTTGCGTCGCGAGGAAACATGTGCCGAGGCGAAGGAAAGTCGCGAGGACAAAGGATCTGGCACTGTGCGTCTGGTCGGCTGTCAGCCGAGCTCCAGCAGTCAGAAATGGACGCACACCAAGGTGAGACTGATGCGGTGGCAGAGTAAATGACAAGTGATGCTTGCAGAATGCGCAAGTAAAACACACTGCAAGCGGATTGTGTTTGGACACGGAAAATTTGAAGAACGGTGACGATGTGCGCGTCAACAGATGTCAAGCTGGCAAACAAACTCAGGAATGGCAGTTTGAGCATTACGTCGATTTGTGATATTAGCTGGCATTCAAAACGCTCGGACAGGCGTGTCCGCTTCTGTGATAACCGTGCCAATTGCTCTCCTACGGCTGTGCACTTCTTTGTGTTGTTTTATTAGTTTTTGTCCCTGGCTCTGTGCCTTGCTTTATTTCACTTATTAAAACGCACTCAATGCCTCAGAACTTGGTGCGCCGTTCGGTAGACTTGGAGCCGCAGGAGAACACCTATAAAATCTGCTCTTCATACCTATTTTGCCCATTACTCCGACTGTGCAATGGGACCAAAAATTTTCCTCTTAAAGCATCTGCCAAGCTTCAAATCCGATGGTGCACTGCGTTTTGTGGTACTGCTATGCGTTTATTCGGTCCAAAGGTAACGGTTCCGTTGTGCAACAGCTTGTTCCGCTTGCAGTCTGATGGTTTCTGTAAAGTTTGAATGCCGCTCAGTCGTATAATGAATTTCTGTCATCGTTGTAAAAAAACGTTGCGTACAGCTCGGTACGTCTTTCTTTAAATTGCCATTGAACTTTGTTATTTTATAGTTGTTTGGGAGCGAAACAGTTATGGCCGAGGTATGCGTGTCTGAGGATGTAGAGTACCCACTCAAAGTGCAGTACTGTGGCGGTGAGCAGTTGATGTCTTTCTCTTTGCTTGTCATATTTAGCCGAAAATAGTTTAAGCTTGTACTATGCCAGTGGAGTACTGCGAATACAGCGGCTGTCAGGACCGCTGCAAAGAGTGGTTGTACAAGAACTTGCCTTCACTTTTCGAGTCCATCTATGGGCAAGCGGACGGAATCGGTAGACTCAGTACAAAACTATTTTAAGCGTCTGGTAAGTTTTAGATGAGAAATGTGAGGAACGAAAGCACCAGAAACGTGGCGGGAAGGGCAGTTCGAAATCTAAACAGAAGAATCAGACCAGTGCTCCCAGCAGAGTAACATTGCAGCGGTCACTCAGAGGCAAAAACAAGTCGGTCACCGTCATTAAAGGACTTCACGCCTATGGTATGCTATTTTATTATACCTTTTGTGTATGGTCGCGTCGTTGGCTTCAGTGATTAGCTCGCTGCCTTGAGTCACCGTGGCCCTGCATCCCTAGTGGTTGTAGTGGGTTCGAAACCAGTTCGACTGGAATTAGACGACGCCGCGGGGACCCCCAAGCTATAGGGACCCTAAACCCCACCATTGAAAGCCCAACCCAGGCCACCGAAAGCCAGTGATGGCAAGTAGATAAATGGGTACCACCGTCGGGTGGGAAGTTAAAAGGAGTCTGTGCGCAAGGCCGGTCCTCGGGCCACAGAAGGGGTGTTCCCAAAAGCGCCCAAATCATAAGCGCAAGTGCCACACGTCCCATAAACGTCATTCTCACCAGCGCACGCTCCGAAAGCGCACAGATAATAAGGTGCAATAAAAGGTGTTCCATCATTTTGAGGTAGTAGTAGATTCCTCCCCTAGCTTAGACTTGCTTAGGTTTAGGCTAACAATCAGCTTCATAATTAGTCAAAGTCAAAAGTTTATCGCCTGAGTAACACAAAGCCATCGGAGCAACAGGCCACGAGTTGGCAGATTTTGCTTTTTTGGGCTAGTAGGTTCCTTCCAGCTTAGGCTTGCTTAGGTTTAGGCTTATAATCAGCCTTAGACTTACGCTAGTAGGTTCCATCTTACCCATGATAGGTTAGGCATACAGTATTACAGTCAGGCACTTAACGCCGTTTACCGGCACCACAATACGGTACCACCACAGTCCCCGAACGTGTCGGAACCCTAAACGGCGTTAAGTGTCTGACTGTATTATACAGTTAAACGCATTATCCCGCTGTTGGGTAAGTAAGCAATTTTCTTTTGGAATCAGCGGACCCACTAAAGCAGAAAACCTGTGCTCTATTTTAATATCAGCCAGATCCGTGAGCTGACCCAGCTTGCCCCGTCTCTTCGGCACCTAAGTTGACTTTCTCGCAAAATACATCTTAAATTCAATTTCATTTTGAACAGCTATATAAATATGTAGCTAAATAAACTTGTTTACTGCAGTGATAGGGACTAAATTACGCAAAAAATTAGAACGGAACAAACCGGAATATGAAGGGTGAAACAGGAACACCACACGCCACATATTTTAACTAAGATTTAATTGTGCGCTTTCGGAGCGTGCGCTTTTGGGATTCACGCCTTTCGCAAAAAACCGACCCAGGTGGTCAGGTCCACCCGCAACGCCTTACCGCACGGCTAAGTGCAACTACGTAGGCATGCGACTACTTTAGCCTTTTGTCTGTATGCTATGAATCTGCAGGAGTGGAGCTGAAGGATGCCAGCAAGTATTTTTGCCAGCGCTTTGCTTGTGGTTCATCGGTAACTGGTGGTGACGAAATTGTAATTCAAGGCGACGTTAAAGACGATCTGTTTGACGTTATCCCAGAAAAGTGGTCACAGGTATTGGCTGCTAAGGACTTCTAGCGTCATGTGAACAATTCTGCTTCAGATCGACGAAGACAACATCGACGACCTCGGCGACCAGAAGCGATAAGATCTGACATTGTTTGTGTCACTGATACAACATCGTATTTACGCGTTCGGTTACAAAAATTAACATAACAGTGGAAACAAGTGGCATCAACACTTACAACGTCTACCAAAAACTGCGTTAGTTTGGAATAGGTGGAAACACATCAATGTTTGTCTGAAAAAACATCAGTCCATCACTGAGGATGTGAGGTTAAAGTGGCAGTCACCTTACATAAGTATCAGTTGTCCGTCTATCGTCCGCCTCTAAACGGCGGTCTAGGACCTCCTCTGAAGCCAGACGGTCCGCCGCGCCCTCTGCCACCCATTCCACCTGAAACACTCGATTTCTAGAAACCTACACCACCCTAAGTACTTCTTCCATACTATGTCGTTAGTGTCTGATTGTAATACCACTCAAACGGGTGCATTGAAGGAAATGGTATAAACACTAGAGTTGTAAAAAAAAATTTTTTTTTGAAAGCCAAAAAAAAAAAGCTTTTTTTTATGAAAATTTTTCATTTCGAAATTTTTTTTTTCAAAATTTTTTCCTAGCATGAAATATAGCTTGTAGAAGATGCAAGGATGCATCAGAAGCAACTTTAAATGCAAAAGCTGATACTTTGGTTCAAACATAGTGTTACAGCCTGAGAGTCGATATTCTACCTGCAGCATTGCTCACAGAGTGGTTTCTGCCCTTCAAAACCTATTTTTATGCTCAGAATAGGCAAGAAATTGATAGAACTGCACTTCTAATGTATATCTGAGGCTAAATTCAGCGATTTTCCCCCAAAATTTCCATACTGTGAATAAAATAAAAAATTTTCGAAATGGGCCTTCAAAAAAAAAAGCTTTTTTTTTTAAAAAAAAAGCCTTTTTTTTTTTAAAAAAAAGAGCCTAACAACACTAATAAACACTATACCCAACATCGGAAAATACCCCCAATAACAGCAGGGTCCAAAAAATGTCCACCCCCTTTTCTCGAACTTTGGGCAAACGATTCGTTCTCGGTCAATTCTTTATTGATTTGCCTCAAATTTTTAGGATTAATTAACAGGATGACTTGGGTATGGGTCTGACACTCTTTGAAATGATTGGTGTTGCCATTGGGCATAACATACTGACTGGGAGGGAACCTGAAGGGCACTAAAACGGTGAATATCAAAAACATGACCGAAAATCCCATAGTTAAGAAATCTGTACCTTCTGGAATCAAAGCACTGAATATGCAGTTAATCAACCCATTGTAGCAGAAAGTTGGACAAATGAATGAACCTGATATTAGAACTCTGTTCCACACCATAGAAACCTTCCCCACAGTGTTTTTTTGGAAAATTCGAAAACCTGCCGAATCATCATTTAACCGGTTTTTCGAAGAAAAGCCACACTTTGTCATGTTTTCTAAGAGCCGGTTTTAGTAGGAATCGATTTTTGCTCCTTAACCTACGGACAGATCTCAACTTTTTGACTCCGATTTGGCTAAAATTTTGTATGTTTGTATAATTTGACCTAAAACGACATTTTATCACCTTCCCAGCCATTTTTGAGAGGGTCACTTTTTTACCCAACCTCAGCTTTCCGCTTATAACTCGGGAGCGAATCAACTTAGTGATTATGATTATATATTTAGAATCAGAAGAGCGTTCTCTTTCAAACGATACCCTAGTCGACCAGATTTCTGACAAAAAGTTTTTTTTAACCCCTTCCGGACCCGATTTGACCCCTTCTACAACCCCAGTCCGATAATTTTATTTCATGAAATGTAGCGCTATCTATTCGTTTTCGAGCGCACAAAAATAGTCGAGAAAAAAGGGGCGCAAATTGATTTTTTGGGCATTGAAGGTTAAAAATCCGTGAATTTTATATAAATTTGCCTTTCAGCAAGCATACACTGCAAATAACAGAACATGGTCAATTGTAGACCGATCTTCAAGATTTCTGTCATATATTTTAAACCGCGACAAACCGTAGTCTCCTGTTCACCATTAGTCCCTTAGATTTCTATAGGCCCCTTAAACAAAGTATTGCCAAGGATTGTTGGTAGTGCCGCCGAATTGAGGCCTTTAGAACTGGTATTTACGCCATCAGCTCGTCGGCTTTAGACAGACTAGTATTCAAATATAGACGCTTTGACAGACTGCGGGAACACCGTAACTCGCGGAACAGTCTAGACTAGCCATGGACAAAGGCCACCCTCCGCTGTCAATGCAGTCAGGCACTTAACGCCGTTTATGGTACCGGCACCATATGGTACCCCACCTTCGCGTTGTTACCGGTACCATATTATGGTACCACTCTGTTCAGATTTCGCACCATATGGTACCGGCACCCATGGTCATGGGTAGGGGTACCATGGTGCCGGTACCATATATGGTACCACTACCCTCGGTACCGGTACCATATGGTACCGGCACCTTATATGGTGTCGGTGCCATAAACGGCGTTAAGTGCCTGACTGTAATAGGCGAACTCACGTCTGAATGCGCCGGCTCTTCCACGGCCTCTGCCTCCGCCGGGTCCTTCGGTTCCGCCGAGCCCCAGTCTCTGTTTGCCGATGTTTCTGAACATGGGGGCGTTCTTGAGCATGTCAGGCAGTATCATGAATCTGATCTTGGATCCCCGGATAAACACATTCTCCAACTGACTCACTCGCCCGTCACGATACGTCACTGTAATGTCGGCCATCTGACAGTTCATGTTGTCTTCGGCCTCCACCAACTTCCCTCGGTACACCTCCCCTAAACCACACCCGCAGAGTAAACCACTGCAGCTGCAAACATGATGCCCAAAGGCTCGTAAAATACGTTTAATCAAATAGCCTATTTTAATGGACTTTACATAACCAAAAACTGCTATCCCTCAAGCGGTGATCACCGGCGACGATTTGAAACCCAGTGCCCACTCAGCTGAAACGCCAGTTCATGTCGGGAACTACCAACTTGCGCACAACCAATTTGCTCACATTGATCGCGGGTACACCAACTTGCGTACAACCGATTTGCGCATAATTTTTTTACTGCAGCACAATATAGTCACAACTGACCGCAGTTGTTAAAAAATTTTTTGCATTTTTTTTAAATTTAAAAAAATATTTTTTTTGAAAATCGTCTTAAATGGGTCCAGCATGCTAGTACAGATTCTTACAACAAATTTTCCACTTTTGCACCTTAAGTCAGCATACATGGGCCGGAAAAATCCGGAGGGGGGTAGGAGGGGGGGAGAAGACCAGGGGGGGGGGGGGGGGGCCCCCGAAAAAAGGCAAAAAAAACCCTATTTTGCACTAAATAAGCGAAAATTTCACCCACCGGGGGGGGGGGGGGGGGGGGTTAGCCGGCGAGGGGGGTATGGAGTATGTTTGGGCGGCAGAGGGGGGGTATGGCCGGCCGCGGGGACGGGGTATACCCCCCTTACCCCCCCCGGCCCATGTATGTAAGTCAGTTGAGAAACCTGTTCGAAAACGACAATACAGCTCTAAACACTGCCTGTAACTGCATAATTTCACCGAAAATTGTCTTTAGAGGCACTTCTAGGCATACATGGGCCGGAAAAATCCGGAGGGGGGGGTAGGAGGGGGGAGAAGACCTCGGGGGGGGGGGGTCCCCCGAAAAAAGGCCAAAAAACGCCTATTTTGCCTTAAATAAGCGAAAATTTCTCCCTCCGGGAGGGGGGGTGGGGGTTAGCCGGCGAGGGGGGGTATGGAGTATGTTTGGACGGCCGAGGGGGGGTATGGCCGGCCGAGGGGGAGGGGTATACCCCCCGTACCCCCCCCGGCCCAGGTATGCTTCTAGGTGAATCCTAAGGAAGGATTTCTTACGCAGTCGCTGTTAGGCTCAATGCAAAAGAAGTATTACGCAGATTGCTGGATAAAATGTTGGCTGCTTCCAAAGAATTTGCAAAAAATTGCATGTATGTACGTGAATTTTCCCACTTTTTCCCTTAATTTGCATATTGATTTTTCAAAAAAAAATTTTTGAGCCTTCAAAAAAAAAGCTTTTTTTTTAAAAATAAAGTCTTTTTTTAATTTTTGACCCTAACAACTGTGCAACTGACGAATATTGAACACACAACAACAGTAATTACATAACAGTTACATTATTTTATTTGGCACAATTTACACAACAATTTAAAAAATTATCATAGCACAATAAACATGACATTTTATAGCTGGTTGCGCTCTGGCTGTGCGAAATAATGGCCTATTCCTCTTAGAAAAGCCATGCGCTCGATCAAACCCATTTGGTAACGCTCGGCCAGCCTGCGAATTTTGCCATCGATGCGTTCGTATTTTAGATTGCGCCAAACCAGCGGTGCACCTGCGGCCATCTGATCCAGTTGCGTTTACCTGAAATTGTTTGAAAAAGTCAAGTCGCAACGCAACGCAATGGATTAGAGTCGCAACGCAACGCCTTGACATTTTCAAACAATTTCAGGTAAATACGATTTAAGGAAATCGCTAACTTAATTCTAAATGACTTTTTCAAACAATTTCCGGTAAACACGCAACTGGATCAGATGACCGCGAGTGCAGCGCAGGTTTGGCGCAATCCAAAATACGAATGTATCGATAGCAAAATTCGCAGACTGGCCGAGCTTGACCACCAAACGGGTTTGATGGAGCGCATGGCTTTTCTAAGAGGAATACGCCATTACTTCTCACAGCCAAAGCGCAACCAGCTAAAAAATGTCTTGTTTATTGTGCTATGATAATAATTGTTTTAAACTGTCGTGTAAATTGTGCTAAATAATGTACCTGTTTGTTATGTAATTACTGTTGCTGTCTGTTCAACATCTGTCAGTTGTGACTATTATTATTGTGCTGCAGTAAAAAATTGTGCGCAAATCGGTTGAGCGCAAGTTGGTGTGCACGCTATCCATGTGCGCAAATCGGTTGTGCGCAAGTTGGATAGTCCCGTTCATGTCTGGTGAGTAAGAATACCACGTACCAGTGCACGTCTCTAGAGTGACAATATGCCCCTCAGCCTCATGCAGAACTTTGATGGGCACTCCAATCGCAGCCATTTTCACTTTCTAAGCCTGTCCGCAAATTTTCTTCTGAGCCGGATGTACGGACGACTGTCTTTTCAATCGGATAGGAAGGGATTGTTTTCTAAAATTATTACTGTCAACCGAGACCGGGTAGCTATAAAATGTCAAGTAAAAATCGACCATCCGGTATAACCAATACTTTACATAGCTATAATGTCTGGCAATTGAATTCTCTGTGTGAAGCTGTATTTTGACAACCAAAAAATATTTCTTGGAACAATTTATATAAGGCTGAGCAAAAATTTTGGGAGGGGGGTTGGGGCTAAAAAACGCTCAAAAATCGAAAAAATCGCAATTTTTGGGCTAAAAATCGCCAAAAATCGCTAATTTGTGCTGAAATACAGCTAAAAAGTGCTGCTTTGCAGGAGAATTTGGCAATTTTTGTCAGAAAAAATTGCAAAAATTTGCTCAAAAATTTACTTGCCAGAAAAATCGGAGGGGGGGTCGGCGAAATCGTCTCGGGGGGGGGGGGCCCGGCCTAAGTCGGGTGGGGGCAGACCCCCCTGTTACATGTAGCGATCGACCGGAATTCCGGTTCCGGTTCCGGCCGGAACTGGCGGTTCCGGTTCCGGTTCGGTTCCGGTGAAAAAGGGTACCGGAACCGGAACTTTTTCATTCACTATTTTCGATGGATATTCAGTTACATCAAGTATTATTGCGTCTGTTTAATAAAGTGCACAGCTCAGTGGGGGCAGTAGAATTTGCATGAATGGGGAGAAATTATGCAGTTTTCCATGTTATGCATCATTAGAAGTGCCACTAAAGACAATTTTCGGTGAAATTATGCAGTTACAGGCAGCGTTTAGAGCTGTATTGTCGTTTTCGAACAGGTTTCTCAACTGACTTAAGGTGCAAAAGTGGAAAATTTGTTGTAAGTATCTGTACTAGCATGCTGGACCCATTTAAGACGATTTTCAAAAAAAAATTTTTTTTTTAATTTTTAAAAAAAAAGCAAAAATTTTTGGCCTTCAAAAAAATTTAACAACTGTGCCTTTAAGGCAGCTAAAAATATCTCCGAAGGTGACAGATCAAAGCTGAAACCTGAAAATGTTGAAAAGCTTCTCTTTCTGAAGTACAATTTGCGTGCTCTTGACTACTGTTATTGAAAAGTCTGTATTCTGTTGTTGATTTGAACTTCTGCTGATGTTTATAACAGGAATTTGTACACGACGTGCCTATAAATACGTTTCTATAAATTTTGGACCAAATATTGAAAAAGTTCCGGTTCCGGTTCCGGCCGGAACTGGGTGGTTCCGGTTCCGGCGAAAATTTTAGTTCCGGTCGATCGCTAGACATGTATGCCCATGTCTGCCTAGGGGTATTTATATATTTGGAAAACAGGCCCTTCGGAGCGTGCCCTGTACTGATGCGTCCCCTACAGGTATTGGGTTAGGTGTAGCTGGGGGGGGGGGGGGAAACAGGGAAGGTCAGAAATGGACTATATATTATTTAATTAACTTTCATATGACTGTACGACTCCGGAACGTGCCCTATACTGATGCGTCTCTAGAGGTACCTTTATACTTGGCAAAACAGGCCCCCGGGGGCTTAACTGACTTTTAGGGGTCCCTAATGAGGGCGTATATCTCAGGATCTAAGCAGAGCACATTAATGAAAATTTCAGCAATCTTTTAAGAATTAATTGATCTTTCATTTAAAAAAGGATTCATTCAAATCCGTTGAGATTTGCCTTAACTGATTTTTAGGGGTCCCTCTATTATACCTGTATTAATTAATCACTCTTGCTTAGGCTTAGGCTTAGGCTAGGGCTCAGGCTCAGGCTTGGTCTGAGGCTTAGGAGTCAACTGAATACGGTAGATAAAATTCAAATTTTTGTTAGGGACCCCTAAAAGTCAGTTTTGCCACCGCTGTAGGAACTGTAAATCTCAACGGATTTGAATGAATCTTTTTTAAATGAAAGATCAATAAATTCTTAAAAGATTGCTGAAATTTTCATTACTGTGCTCTGCTTAGATCCTGAGATATACGCCATCATTAGGGACCCCTAAAAGTCTGTTTCCCCCCTGGGGCCTGCCCTATGCTGATGTAGTGATCATTTTGACTCGCTAGGCGAAGGGCTTTCAAATGATAATATGACACGCCATTTTGGATGATTTTGAAATTTTGGAATTTTGCCAAAAAAATATCGATAATCGATATTTATCGATAGAATCCGTTAATTTATAGTTAATTATGATCATTAAACACATTTATTTCTGTTTGGTATCAGTTCCTGATTTCCACCCCTACACCTGATCCGGCCTTTCCAGCAGGGGAGTAACCCCCCAAACCCCTAGTACATGTATGGTGGTTACGACTATCAAGCTAACTGTACCTATATTCTAAGTCCTATAACAGAAAAAGACTTAAAAGAAGTGCGCTGACTCAGGGTTGCCAGGTTTTCGGAACCCAATCCCCCTACTTTTCAGCAAAAAAACCCCTACTTCCCCCTACCATTTTCAAAAAACCCCTACCAAAAACCCCTACCCTAAAAAAGGCAAAAATACAGTGGTGTTATAAGGTATTGAAGTTAAATTCTTGTATAAAGTAGTAAGTGAGCTAAACGATAGCTAAACTAATACTATATCAGCCACTAAAGCAACACGTATCAATGAACTGAATACTGAATATACTGAATATTCAGTTAAAATTTGTTTTTGAAAAGGTAGCTGCACGCTTTGAGCACTCTTCACTTCTTAAAAGTAAAGCAGAGAGAAGCAAGAAATATGGCAAATCTGGGATTTTGAATGTTTTGCATTTCAGAAACAGACTTGGGGGGTTCTTTACGCTATGAAAACCAATTTTGGTGCATGGAAAACTTGAACCATAAAATGTCCTTTAGAGTTGGTACACTATGTGACACACCAGGGTTCGCGCCGATCTGGCATTCGGAAATCCGCAAATATTCCCTGACGAAAGCCAAAACTCTCTGTCTACGTTTTCACAAAATCCTCTCACTAATGGTAAACTGTCCTGGTGAAAAGTGGCAGTGGCTCGACCAGGACCAGAAAATTTTCAAAAATTAGAATTTGCCTTAAGAGCGCATTTAAAACATATGCTGGGCATAAATTTGACAGTTACAGTCAGTGGCGTACCCATGATTTTGCAAAGGGGGTGTAAAATTTTGAAGATGCCTGAGCGAGAAAAATTCGCAAAATCAGCCTTCAAAAAACGCGCTTAAAAAGCATTCTGAGCTTAGAATTAACAGAAATTACAAGTTAGTTGTTTAAAGTTTTCTGCCGACCGGAGCATGAAATTTTTGAAATTTTTGGTCTTCAAAATGGCATTCAAAAGGTATTCTGAGCGGAAAATAGACAGTTTTAGCACATAATTAATTTATTTCTTATATTTTTTGTTTAATTTTTCCTTCCTACCTTCACAGCAAGGGGGGCAGGGTGTACACACCCTACACCCCCTAGTACGGCCACTGGATTTAGTACGTATGTAGTTGTAAGACAGAGGCCTGGTTGGGCCGCCGCCCAAATCAGGGCAAGAAAATTTTGAAAAATTAGCCCTCAAGAACCCATTGAAAACAAGCTAATCCTAGCACGCATTATTGGAGTGCCCAGAATTTTTTTACCCAGAAAGTGGTGGTATGGTGTAAAAACTTGTTCAAATAACTAAAATTTCATCTGTATAACTGAATGCAAAAACCCCTACTTCACCCTACCAAAATTTAAAAAACCCCTACCAAATCCCCCTACCCCCTACCTGAAAAATTTCCCCCTACCGAACGAAATTTCCCCCTACAGGTAGGGGGAAAACCCCTACCCTGGCAACCTTGCGCTGACTATCGAATTCGAAAGGCAATTCGGTTTCTTCGAGCCGTCGAGCCGCTCGAGCCGTTCGCACCGGCAGGTAACGCTGTGGGCGCTGAATTTTGTGCAATTGGCAGAACGTTTTAGGCTGTGACTTTCTTCAATATGCTTTGTGCTTTCACTCGCATCTCTTCTGGCCAACTCCGAATCGCCATGCCGAAATACTATCCCAAGAATCGGCCGATTCACCTGCAGAAATCAATTAAATTGACGATTTTCCTTAAGATTGCAACGATTTCAACTCTTCAAGCTGTGATACTTGTTCAATGTGCTTTGTGCTTTCACTCACAGCTCTTCTGGCCAACTCCGAATCGCCATGCCGAAATACTATCCCGAGAATCGGCCGATTCAGTTGTGGAAATCAATTAAACTGTGGATTTTCCCTCAGATTGCAACGATCTCAACTCTTCGAGCTGTCAATGTGCTTTGTGCTTTCACTCACATCTCTACTGGCCAATTCGGAATCACCTTGCCGAAATACTATCCAGAGAATCGGCCGATTCAGGTGTGGAAATTGGTAAAACTGACGATTTTCCTTCCGATTGCATCGATTTCAACTCTTCAAGCTATGATAATTGTTCAATGTGCTTTGTGCTTTCACTCACATCTCTTCTGGCCAACTTCGAATCGTCATGCCGAAATACTATCCGGAGAATCGGCCGATTCAGTTAGGAAATCAATTAAACTGTCGATTTTTATTCAGATTGCAACGATTTCAGCTGTGGTGCTTCTTCGATACACCTGAGCATCCTGTCCAACCACATGTACCAGTCAGCTCCGATTCACTAAACCAAGCACCATCTGGGAGAGAATCGGCCGATTCGGTTTTGTTTGTTTCGTTTTGGTTTTAGTTCCACTGTCCTTTCGAACAGCTCAGGACAGCCCGCGCTCTTTTCGGAGCCTTTCAATTAGGCAACCCTGCCCCTTCCTGCTATTCGGTCCTCGGAGCAACGGCAGCCCCGGTTTGGTTCCCATTTACCTGCTACCGTCACTGGCTTTCAGGGGCCCGAGTTGGGCTTTGCGTTGGCTACTTCTATTCGCTTCGACCGGTTTTGAACCCACAAACAACCTCTCTCACGTATGCCGGAGCCGAAGTGACACACGGGATAGCGTAAACTACCCACGACCAAGACGTGACTCGGTTGTGGAAAACGCCGAAACTGACGATTTTCCTTCAAATTGCCCATTTCTTCAATACTTCCACCCTGTATTTTTCAGGATGCCTTTTGCACCCTGTATTCTTCCGCGTGCTTGCTTTGCCCCCAAAAATATACCCCTTTAAAATTTGTACTCCCAAAAATTCTTACCCCCATATTTTTGGTCCGAAATTTTTTACCCCTTGTATTTTGGCACACCGCGGACCCCCTGTTGCATCTACGAAAAATACAGACAGCAAAACACTTCGGACTAAAAAAATGGGGGGTGAGAAATTTAGGGGGGGGCAAATTGGGGGGGTGGGGCAAATAAAGCATCCTGAATAATACAGGGCGCAAAAAATTCAGGGAGAGAAACCATTTTGGGTGTACAAATTTTGGGGGTACAGATTTAGAGGTACAGATTTTAGGGGGTACATACTGTATTTAAGGGTTAAACTAAGCTGGTAAACCGCAAAATACAGGG
>JASANB010002984.1:0-50234 GCA_030248155.1 Sabatieria punctata | reverse complement strand
CGATCCACTTGTACACTATGTAGAGCAGAGAATCTTAGGTTCACGGGTAGGTGTACGTACAAGTTTATATGTACGTACTTGCATGAAGCTGTGTATGTATGTAGAATCTGAAAGAAACGCAAGTATTTCTTCCATGATTTCTACAAAGATGTTTGTCCTTTTTCAATATTTTGACTTGCATAAAAAGGCGGTTTTTAAGCTAGTCTTTACAAATGTGTCTAAAAAAGTCCATTTATCGAGCATTCTCGCACTCAGATTTCGTGTCCAGCGTGTAAAGAAGCTGTTTGGTAAAGAGGGCAAAATTTATTTAAAACTGTTGCCTCTCTATCTACAAGTGATCTTATCCAAACAAAGCTGAGGAATGAAATCAAAGGAGATATAATGTTGTTCTACTTCACGAATTAAATGTTCTAGCATTCTTCAAACTCGTTTCGCAATTGGGCACAAGTAGAGAATATGTTCAGGTGTGTCTAGTTGCCTGCAGGTGTTGGTGCTTACATTTTCATACCCTGAGATATCTTGCACAATACAGTACATGGACTTGATTATGAAAATAGTGTAAGTTATTAAAACTATAAAATTTTTCTAATGACAAAGTAAGTTTGCGGACAGGGAGTAGGGTCAAGAGACCAAAATCTTGAAAATTCGATATTTTGGAAGGTTATCATAATAAAATGTGTTTCTGCATGTCCCAAAAATGCAAAATTACAAAGAAAACATAGTGATCACAGAGAATTTTCAATAAAAATTGCAATAAGCTGGACAAAAAATACCGATTCCTAAATACCTGGGTATTCCCAAAATAATCGGTATACCTGGTATGGGTATTTATTAAAATACCTGGAATGGGTAGGTATTTATCGGGTAGGTATTCCCAAAAATACCCATTTTTCGGTATCGGTTCGGTATACCCAATCAACAGTATTCCATGCACCATACCTGAACAATGACCAGTATGGGTTGGTAACAACCAACCGCCAACTCGTCTCTGTCAGTGGGTCTGCGGACAATCAGTGTCTCTGACTGGCAGATTGTGTTCGAAACTAATCAGCTGCTCAACCTCTCTCTCCAACAAAAAGTGAACCATGTCTACATTCAGTAACTTGAGCGACTGGACAAAGCGCTGGCGAATTTGGGCGAATGCAGTGGCCGAAAGAGTGGCATCATTTACATTGGGCACAACAGGCCTTTGAGTAATAAAGGATTGAATGTACTGGTGTGCCGGAATTTTTTTGCCAAAATGTTTTCTTTCTTGTTTGCTCTTTGCTATGTTTGCTGATTTTTGCTTCAGTGTTTTCCTTCTTGATCGATGCTTTGCTATTAAAGTTTTTCGTGTCTGGCACTGCCACTGCCTGTCTGCAACTAATACATAAGAAAAACAGCATATTTAAAGATCACAAAATCAACGCAATAAATTTAACATTGATAGTATCTACATTGTATTGTACATGCAGCATCTGAGAATAGAGATTGAGTCCCCTATAGTAGCATAGAACTGAAAAGTCCCCTATTCTAAAATAGCTTGAGTCCCCTATAGTAGAATAGAACCGAAAAGTCCCCTATTCTGAAATAGCTTGAGTCCCCTATGGTAGAATAGAACTGAAAAGTCCCTATTCTGAAATAGCTTGACTCCCCTATAGTAGAATAGAACTGAAAAGTCCCCTATTCTTAAATAGTTTGAGTCCCCTATAGTAGAATAGAACCGAAAAGTCCCCTATTCTGAAATAGTTTGAGTCCCCTATAGTAGAATAGAACCGAAAAGTCCCCTATTCTGAAATAGCTTGAGTCCCCTATAGTAGAAAAGCGCTAATTAATGTTTTGTACGATGCGGGCGCCAATTTAAAACAGGTAGGAAACGGAATTTGGCGGTGGGCGCCGAATCTGTTCGGATGCGTTGAGTCCCCTAAAGTAGAATAGGTCTTGAGTCCCCTATACTCTAATAGTTGCTTGAGTCCCCTAAACCATGAAAATCACCGTGAAATGGGATAGTGCCCAAATACAGTATAGATCAAAAAAAATGTCCCATCGCTTTTTCGGCCTTCACTCCAAACGTTTCGTTCTCAGTCAATTCTTTACCGATTTGGCTCAAATTTTCAGCAAATATTACCAACATGGTTGGCTAAATATTCTGCAAGTTTGGTGCGAAAATTCCAAAGAAAAAATTTTTGAACCAGAAAGTGAAAATCATAGTGGTCTGTGTAAATTCAAATTTCCCGCGTAATTACGGCGCTATCGCTTAGATAGTTGCAGCAATTATCGGGCGGACATTTGGTCATAACATATTCAGACGGCAGCCCTCTGACTTTAGGGACACTAAAATTGGGGAATTTTAAAAACATGATCGAAAATCCCATAGTTAAGAAATCTGTACATTCTGGAATCAAAGCACTGAATCAGTTGTCAATCAACACAGATTGTAGCAGGAAGTTCGACAAATGAATGAACCTGATGTTTAAACTCTGTTTCACATCATAGAAACCTTCTCCACAGTGTTTTTAGAAAATCGAAAATCTTCTGAATTGTCATTTCACCGTTTTTACGAAGAAAAGTCACATTTTGTCATGTCTTTGAAATTCCCCAATTTTAGTGCCCCTTAAGACCGAGGGCTGCCGTCTGAATATGTTATGACCAAATGTCCGCCCGATCATTCCTGCAACTATCTAAGCGATAGCGACGTAATTACGCGGGAAATTTGAATTTTTGTTACAGACCACTATGATTTTCACTTTTCGGTTCAAAAAAATTTTTTCCGTTGGAATTTTCGCACCAAAGTTGCAGAATATTTAGCCAACCATGTTGTTAATTTTTGCTGAAAATTTGAGCCAAATCGGTAAAGAAGTGACTGAGAACGAAACGTTTGAGTGAAGGCCGAAAAAGCGATGGGACATTTTTTTTTTATCTATACTGTATGTACCAAAGTGAATGGTATTTTCTGAACCAAATAATACCAAATAGTTTTCAAATTAGGTCGTAAGCAAACTGAACCAATCCAAAAGATTATCTCTCTGATTTCGATGACCCAAATAATACCGAATAATACCAACTAATACCGGATACCATTTGCACCCTACCTCAGATTAGATTAGAAGCGCGCTCTCGTGATAGCGCCTTACTTCATCGATTGCCGGCCGATTTCCCCCGCAAAGTTGGTTCTATCTAAAATTCAGGCGCAAAGATGAACCTTTAGCTCGCAAGTGCGGATAGGCGAACAACTGCCCTAGCTGCATATTAAGAGCCAATGCACGTAAAAAGGGTAAAATCATGTAAAGTAGCTATGTCAGGGATTTGGACCAAGTGGTGTTTTTTAGTTAGTATAAGAGTAGAAACGACCACGTGCGAGATGGTTTTTGCATATTCCTCCATACAGCAGAGTTATGACATTTTTTGTGATTTTTGCACCAAAAATCGTTTTTTGCCCATAACTTTCTAACCAGTGGTCCAAATTAAACCGCGAATACATCAAAAGATGTGTCTTTCTTTGTAGAATCTCCTGATGAAATCTCAACTCCATTGCTTTTTCCCCTCTCGAATTATTCGCGAAAAATGGGTCAAAAAGACCCCAACTTTGAGGTCATTTTTCTCGCTTGGAGGTGCCTACCTAGAGGCGTGATCTGGTGGACCTAATAGAGCAACACCTGTATTATAAGAATGTAGAAAAATTATCATGGGCATTTTTGATTTGTGCGAAAAAATTGAGCTCAAGTTTCGAAAAGTGCCAAAATTGAGCATTGGTTTCCTCACATTTTCGGGTTAATCAAAGCATACATAGCGCTTCTGGGAGCGTCTGAGAGTCTGAAATACAGTCGTTCAGTAAGAATTGAATCCAGTGCGTTGCTATTGTGCAGTAAATGCTTCGTTTTTTGGAAGAACTGGTCAGACAGGTTCCTTTCGCTTGACAACGTGAAGCAAATAATTTAATTACTGCTGAGCTGGATCAGAACCTCTACATACATACAGGTGCAGTAATACTTGAAAGTTTGAAAGGTTGAAAGTTTATACAACAAAGCACAGCATTGTACGTACATAACGTATTTCTGGGCAGTTGGCGGGCAGGACCTATTGCCCGGCTCGAAAGCCCTTCCATTCAAAAACCTTGATAGATCCAATTTGGCCAGTTTGGAACGAAAGTTTGAGACCGACAGTGATTTTTCAATATCGGATGAAAGGCTGTTTCACAAGGCTGTTTGTTATCAACCCGACAGAAGAAGTTTTTGCACAGCTGAAGACGTGTATGCGTTAGGAGGGGCCGTGCAAAAATTATATAATCGCATGTGTGGGAATGCAGTTCGTCAAATCATTAGAACTTATTCAAATCGCAGTACTTAATACGATGGGGGAGGGGTTGGCAATTTTATAACGAAATTTTCAGGTTGCATCTTTAAAAAGAGCAAAAACCACCAAAGTGACCATAATTTTTACTGTTTTTTTATCTACAGTATAGGTACATGTAAATGGTCTTGCTTTAAAGACATCAGCTTACATTTTCTCAATTTAACTTTGATAAATACATTTAGATTGGATCCAACTCCAAATTTTGAAATTTTGGGAGGGGGAGGGACCCTACCGTAGGGTAGCCAAAATCATTACGTAATTTCGGGTTAGGGGTCGGCAAATTATTACGGCCATTACTGGGGGAGCGGGGGCCGAAAACGGCCAAAAATGCAATTACGTAATTATTGCACACTCCCTTACAATTTTTTGGTTGTGACCTATAGTACTTCATCACTGTGAATTCAATATACGTACATTTGCGTAGGAGTCTGTGCCATTCAGATAGCTTTTTCCATTCAGCTGACTTGTTGACATCAGATGCATACTAAATATCGGAACCACATGAAATATGCTTGTCTGAAAACAGACAGACGTGGTGGTGCTCCATTTCTTTAAAAACAAATTTAATTTATTTATTAATACATACTAAAATATCAAATTTGTTTTATGGCTACAAGCAATACAATGTGAAGCAAGCTTCCTTCTATTTATGCATATCAAGAGTAAACAGTCAAAAAGTCAAATTTAAACCCCACTATATTATACTTCAAGAACACTAATAGTTTTACGTACCAGCAAATTGATCCGCCGAATGTGCTCAACACTAAGAGTGCCACTACATCCTGCTGCCGGTCTTTCCCATGAACACTGCGCTCAGTTTAAAGCACGGATTAGTTGCTTAGTCACTGCAACTAGCCGTAAACAGCTTCAAAAAACATAACATATCTGCTTACATAGTGACAAAACGTAGATACACTCTATAGAAAGTGTTGACACTTTTCGAAACTTTGAGCTCAATTTTTTCGCGCAAATCAAAAATGCCCATGATAATTTTTTTACATTCTTATAGTACAGGTGTTGCTCTATTAGGTCCAAGTTTCTCTATTAGTCCCCAGATGACGCCTCTAGGTAGGCACCTCCAAGCGAGAAAAATGACCTCAAAGTTGGGGTCTTTTTTACCGATTTTTCGCGAATAATTCGAAAGCGGAAAAAGCAATGGAGTTGAGATTTTATCAGGAGATTCTACAAAGAAAGACACATCTTTTGATGTATTCGCGGTTCAATTTGGACCACTGTTTAGAAAGTTATGGGCAAAAAACGATTTTTGGAGCAAAAATCACAAAAAATGTCATAATTCTGCTGTATGGAGGAATATGCAAAAACCGTCTCGCACGTGGTCGTTTCTACTCTTATACTAACTAAAAAACACCACTTGGTCCAATTCCCTGACATAGCTACTTTACATGTCTTCCAGGCGTTTTACCCTTTTTACGTGCATTGGCTCTTAAGTACAGTTAGAAAGATTAGGTACAAACCCAAGGATTGTGGCCGTTTTAAACGACCAACATATCACTATGATGCCCAACTTCTTGCTGGGTAGCGAATAAACTTGATTTGACCATTAAAAAATTTGAAAAAGAACGTTTCTAGGTCTCTTCCAAGTCTGTTGTTCCAAATCATCCATATATCCATTATCTAAAATATTATCCAAATTCCAATTTTTGTTTATATCTCTAACCGAGATCACTTGACAAAAGCTTATGGCTATGACCCATACATATAACAGGGGGGTCTGGGTGGGTCTGCCCCCACCCGACCAAGGCCAGACCCCCCAGATGGGGACCCCCAGACGATTTTTCCGACCCCCCTCCGATTTTTCTGGCAAGCAATTTTTTTAGCAAACTTTTGCGATTTTTTGCAATTTCGGACGCAAAAATTGCCAAAATCGCCTGTAAAAATTCACTTTTTAGTTGTATCTGTTACGGGCAGACCGTGCACAAATTGGTGCATGCGACGAAAAAATGCGATTTTTGAGCGTTTTTTTGTGCCCAACCTCCCTCCCAAACCCTCGGCCGACGGCAGGCAGACCCCCAACCCCTTCCCCCTTCGACGGATGACCTTGTTACATGTATGCTATGACCATTAGTATTACGTAGTACCAAGTGAAAGTCCAAAAAACTGTCAAAAGGAGCCTCAACATAACCACATTATAGGCCATGACCAAATAACCAAATCAATTCTACGCTCTTCTAAGGACTTCCAAATTCAAAATTTCCAAGAGTTGGTCATACCGAACGTTTTTCATACCCCAGATAACCGACAAGCAAAACGATGCATGACGCTTTCTAGCAATAGGTAAGGTATGGATTCCATACTTCTGCTTCATATTCTAACTTGGAACGGACGAAACATTTTATACATGCGTAACATGACCAGAACCAGAGGAAATGATTGTAAGCTAGCTATCCCAATTTCTAAGAAACATCAAAATTGTAGACTCAACTTTTTTACTCATAAGATGGTAAAATTCTGGAATCAACTGCCAAATGAAGTTGTGAATGCTAAGTCTTTGGGCAAATTTACGGCCTTGGTAAAAGAGCAAAATTTGCCGCAGCATTTGTTATTTAGTTAGGCTACGTAATATGTCAAATATGGCGACTCGTGGCCTGTCGCTCCGACGCCTTTGTGTTACTCGGGCGATAAAGTTTGTAACTTGTAACTTGTAACATGAACAATCGCTGACGAGACTGAAAAGCTCGGTGAATCAAGTGCACCGTTTGAAAACCTTAAATACTGACAGAGATTTTTGATTTTCAGGAATAGTCACTCACTCCTAAGTCTATGATTTGGTTTACAGAGGGCAGTACATACAACCAATTAATCTTTCAATCCCAGCTTTTTGGGGTAAAAATTTTAGGGTGGACAAAAAGCACACCCGAAAAAATACAGGGCGCAAAAAAATTCAGACAAGAATATTTCAGGGGGAAAGAATTTTAAGGGTGTTGACATTTGAGACGGGAAAACAAAGCACCCTGAAAAATACGAGGCGCAAAAACTTTCAGATCGAAAAAAATTAGAGAGTAAGATTTTTAGGGGGTACAAATTTTACGGGAGTAGATTTTGGGGGTAAGTACAAAGCACTCGAAAATATGTACAGGGTATAAAAGGCACCCTGAAAAATACAGGGCAGAGTGTATTGAAGAAATATGGACCATCTGAAGGAAAATCGTCAGTTTCTGTGATTTCCACAACCGAATCGGTTGATTCTCGGCACAGTATTTCGGCATGGCAAATCGGAATTAGCCAAGAGTGATCTGAGTGAAAGCAGAAAGCACAAGGAAGAAGTACAGTACGTATCACAGTTTGAAGAGCTGAAATCGTTCGTTGCAGTATGAAGGAAAACTGTCACTTAATTGATTTCCACAACTGAATCGAGAATTGAGATAGTATTTCGTGGTGATATGCAAACTTGGGCGAGGTAGATAGACGACCATGTATGTATTGTTCTGATGCTAGTCACTTAATAAACCCTTCGAATGTTACTAATAGGCTTGAGTTAAAAAATAGCTACAGTACAATATGGCTAACTCAAGACCTTCTCTGTTTTTATATTACTCTTATGACCAGTGTTGTGCCTAGCTCAAATTTCTAAAACTCGGTAAGTATTCAGTAAGTAAATCCAGATTTTTTGAAATTCAGTAAGTACGAGTAAGTACTGGGTTTTTCAATGAAAACCCGGTAAGTACTCAGTAAACAATTCAGTAAACTCGGTAAAACCTTCAAAATTCAGAAATATACAATTTGTCCGAAAATGTTTACCTGATATAGGTTTTAGCTACTAGAAAGCTTTTTCAGTGCTGATTGATGAGTTTAAGATACTGTAGCTCGACTTTTCAGAATTTTAATCATGTTTTGTGTTATTTCACATTATTTATTGTGCTAATTGGCTTGCATGGAAATACACATTATACATAGTGACTGAGGATGTGGCATTAGATGAAAAGCTTGGTCAAATTGCCAGGTGAAGATTTGTTCTAATTTTCGCCATTTCCTCACAGTTCATCAGGTTGATGCAAAAAACGTCAATCAAAATATAGCTAATAGTAGTAGATATAGTTTCTACTTCGATAGCCTTCGCCCTGATTGTCTCTTTGCAATTCTGCCGCGCAAAGAAAGCTTAGGTTATGCAACAAGCAGTGAAAATTGTAAAAAATTGGCAAAAATTGTGTGTTTTCTTCATTAGCAGATCTATTAGCGAAAGAAAAACCGTATATTTTCTTGTATGGGTGCGGCGAGCTACCTATTGCAGAAGCTTTTACTCAGTAAACAACTCAGTAAATTACCGAGTACTGAGTTTACCGAATTTTTTTCTAATTGAGTAATTCAAAATTGAAACTCGGTATTCAGTAAGTAAAATTAAGAAAATTTTTTACCGGTAAGTAAAAGTACTTACTTTAATTCAATATAACTAAGTACAGAGTAACTTTTACTCAGTAAATTTACTGGGAACAACACTGCTTATGACACAGTATACGTACGTACGTATTATGCATTTCTCTGATGCTGTACGTTCGATGTGTTTGTCTGGGAGTGGGAAGTAAATACAATCTACTTATTTGCTTAATGGAGCTTCCTTCTAGATCTAATGGAATGCCGTCAATTTCTGAATAACAAGTAAGTGCCAGGGGGTGTTGTTGTTTTTGTCGATATGGTCGCATAGCAAAGCAGCATCGATCAACAAATTGTGCGGAACTTGTTCAGCCGTCCAGATAATAAATCTTTCTTGCAGAACACGCCCAAAGCTGACTGACAGAAGCACAGGCAGAGATGAACCAGACGTCATCACTTCTAAGCCTCCTCTTTCGCGTTCCACTCCAATGGACCATCTTCATATTCGAAGGCAATTTTCTTCCAGTTTTCTGCATAATCAATCAACGTTGTCCTCCGATTCAGGAATCATCTTGGTGTTTCTCAACCTAATCATTCTAATGGCCATAGCCAAGTACCCAGTGCTGCGCAAAAGAAAGGTACTGTATAGTGGTTGCTGGTGTGCAAAGTGTTGTTATCAATCTTGTTCAGGAGTACGTCATCATGGGAGGTCTGGCGCTCTCTGACACCGTAGCAGGCGCCGGGTATCTGTCTCTGGGTATCAGATGTGTGTGGATGGTAGGCACCGGTCGCACGCAGGAGCGGGTGACCAGCTGGTATTGCATGATGGTTCCTCACAACATTCTCCTGGCCTTCGGAGGGCCCATGTCAGCTCTGATGCTGGTCTGTGTATCGGTCGATCGACTGGTCAGTGCGGTAGTTCCAGTCACCTACTACAAACTGCGCAAACGCTACGCCTGGAAGATGCTGGCAGCCTTTTATGGCTATGGTAAGCGGCAAAACACTTTGCTGTTTAGCACGATATAATCGGGTCAGTTCAGTTAAGAATAGCAAAACTACAGCTACAGAAGGCTAGAAGTCGGGCAAAACCAATTCTAAACAGATAATAATAACCGGCCAAAAGATCTTTTCATTCGGTTGAAAATTGACGGACGGGCGGCCATTTTAAATTTATCTATTCAGAAAAGTTACCAACGTAATTTTATTAGATTATCAGATTTATACTGCAACCAAGAGTCCTCTGACCCACTAAAGCACGGTTAACTTTGCGCACAAGAGTAGAAATAGAAGTTTGCTCCACAGAACACAGCTATCGTACTTGCACTTTATACCGTATCGGCGCCCCAGTATCACCTAGCTGTTTATTTAATCTGAAAACTCGAAAAAAGGTATTTTTTGGCCAACACATTCAATGTCTAAATTTTGACAGGCAGTCTCAGCTTCATCTATCTGCTGTTGTCGTCCTACATCTACTCAGCAGAAGCGAAGCACCCGTTTCTGTGTCAGACCACTGCGGCAGTGGGCAGTTTCGCGGCGAAGCAATACTTTCTCAGCAGTCGCATAGTGTTCGGTTTCCTCAGCGTGCTCATCTACGTGCTGGCGTTTCCGTTCTACATGCGGGCAGTGAAAATCAGCCCTGACCGAGAGGGAGTGAGAGAGACAGACGTGCAGCGGAGTCTGAAGCGCCAGCGGAAGCTCTCCATTACCATCGGTCTGTGTGTGTTCATGACCTTTGTTCTGTTCGTGATGCCTAATGTGGGCAAATTGTTGGTGAACAACTTTCTGCCCACCTCTAACCCGGTCCGGTTTGTGTTGACTGGCTATGCGTCATGCATTCAGAATGTGAATGCCATGATGAACTTTTTTCTCTACGCCTTCAAACTGCAGGATATGCGCAGAGGACTGAAAGCCATTCTCTGTTGCAAGCGACACTTCAGTGTTAGCCCCGGCTCGGTCAGTACTGGGAGTAAGGGTAGGCTCCGCCACTAACTTCAAGTCGGACCAGTTGTTGTTGGAACCTGAAATCCTGTAAGCGCGGAACGGAGTTCTTTAGGTGATGACAGGGGTGACTGATTGTTAAATAACATTCTACTGTACGTACTGTATATGTCTACATCTGCATGCACATCACCTTACACGTTCAATGCTAACATTGGGTCCGGGAATGTCCCCCTGCAAGGGTCAAATGTCCAGATCTGGTAATTGAAGCGTTCAGACGAAGAAATGCCTCAGTCCACTTTTTGAAAAAATTGAGTTCTACTCGGCAGCACAATCCCCTAACTATGGACATGTTCAATACAAATTATTTCATCTGAAAACATTCTATGTCATAAGTTACACCAACGGATTTTTTTAGCAGTGCTCGAAATTCAGTTGAAGAAAAGCCTAAGTCCAAGTCAAGAGCCTCAATATTCACACTCAAAATTAAAAAAAACGACCCGGACAGCTGAAAGTTGATACATTATTACGTAGTATAGCCGAGTTCTCAACCCCGTGAAAAGGAATCCCAGATTTGATGCTTCAATTCGAAGATACAGTAATCGGGCTGCTTAACTATTGGATCAAAATTTCGAATTTGATGTTCTGGCTTAGTAATCAGAATTTAGACTTAAAAATCGGGGGTTTAAGAGTACTTTTTGATTACTTTAAGAAGCATCGGTCGAATTGTGTTTTTGAAGAAAAAAATTTTTTGACCCCCTTTCGACCCCAATAGCTTATCTGTAACCCCTAAAATCTATGCGCTATATTTAAGATTATTGTTGCTCTATCCTTCAGCTACAAAATAGTGGCAAGAACGCCAGCGTACGCCTACAGGTTCTGGAGCAAATTAGCTAACGGCTGAAAATCACAAATGTTCCATCATTTACTAAGGTTGATAAAATTTTGAAATCAAATTTCTCATTCAATAATGATTATTTAGACTTAAAAATCCTTAGAGTACTGATAGACTAGTTCAAGAAACTTTGATCGAATGCCGCTTTTGAAGACTAAAATGGACCTGCCTTGCGCCACCTTTTGGCTCCTTATTATGGAATCTATCAACGATAATTTAACATTTCAGATAATTGTAGCTCAATTTTTAAGCTGCAAATTGATGGCAAGACTGCTAGTCCACTACCAGGAGTTCTGGAAGGCAATCAAGCCTAGTAGTTATACTGCTCTCTTACTCTTACTGATCTTTTTTAAATTTGTGAATATGGACTTAGGCTGTTTTATGGTTTAGACCTTAAAACAGCCTAAGTCCACTATCACAAATTTTAAAAAATATGCAAATCAGGAAAGATGTGGTGGCCCAAACTCAGGTGCAGAGTAGCACTGGTATGGGCCTCTTTTGGCATAATACACTTTAGGCCATAGCAGTTTGCACAATTTATTTCAGGCTGGCCGAAAACTTTGAACGCGTTTTTCTCGTTTCATCTATTTATGGACTGAGGCATTTCTTCGTCTGAACGCTTCAATTTTGCTACACCTCCGATTTTTTGCAATGAAGCAATTTCTACACCGATTTTTCAAAATTGCAGTAATGCCTTATATTTTGGAACGTACTGAGCATTCTGCTTGTTACTAAATATACTTTATTGTTACTATATCTGACGAATGTAAGACTATTACACAGTTTGGTTAATTTAAGGCAGTCAAAATTGAAATCCAGTAAGGTACAGCCGTAATTGTATGTGATTTTGCAAATACAGTCGTGCCTCGTTAATATGGTTTCCTCGATTAGATGCTCAGCTAGCTGGTGTACCTATTCTTTCGCCTACAATGGAAAACATAGTGATTTATGATCTGTTAATATGGCTATTTAGATAATACGGCCATTTGGGCCTTGTCCCGATGTGGCCATATTAACGAGGCACCACTGTATCGCAATGGGCTGGCCAGGTCTGATGCGTGTGTGTATATACGTCTATGTATACTTTTCAAAGTGGACTGCTAAATACAGCTTCATCATGTACAAAAAATAGTAGTCGGCTAAAGTTATGTCTGTCCATGTGTTGACGGCCTTTGTGCGTTTCATAGTAGCATACATGGGCCGGGGTGAGGGGGTTTAACCAAAACCCCGCTCGGTCGGCCATACTCCCGAAAATTTTGGCGATCTTTTTTGGATAGAAATTTTGCGACGTTTTTTTGGGAAAAACAGAACCCCTCGTCGGTCCATACTACCCCGTCGGTCTGCAGTACCCCCTCCAAAGTTTAAAATTTTGGCGACGTTTTTTTGGAAAAGCAATTTTTATAACTCTCCAGACAGCCCACGCCGCCGACGATAAACCACATGTACCTCGGATTTTTCCGGTCCATGTAAGTTAGACTTAAAAAACGCACACAAGTACGCTATTTTGAGCGTAAAATTGACAGTTATAGTATGTACATGATTCATTGGTTTCTTTTGTTTTTGACCTATTGCTTTCATACTATCTTCACCCACCGGTAAAGCGCAGTACCCCTCCTGGGTACGTCATTACTGTATACTAACCTGGTTATCTGATCTATTGCTTGTCATCCATGTATGCACTATAAACTATCAAATAAAAATTGATGCTTTCCACAATAATCGAATAATAGCAGCAATATGGCCGATCGCCATTATAACTAGGGCCCGACCGGATACAAATTTCTACCGGATCCGGATCCGGATACGCCCATATCCGGCCGGATCCGGATCCGGATATGCCGGATATCATTGATCAACTTAAAAATTTTTATAATGCAATAAACCACATACATATATACATTTCTTTGTTCTATAACTGTTGATTCAAAACAACATCTAATAATTGTAGTTCAAACTATGGTTGGATAATATCGGGTTTTTGCGATGCATGTGATATTGCATATATCATATGCATGCAAAAATGAGATATGTACATATTTTTTGCATATTTGCATATTTCATCACCGCGGCTAGAAATAGATAACTGGACGCTTTCCAAGCATTTTCGAGTTTGGTCGGAATGTCTATGCAATCTTTAGCATTTCATACCTATTTTACAGATACAGACCTCATCTAAAAAAAAACAGAAGGGGAAACACAGTTTGGCATGAAAGTTCAGCTCATTTCGTAATTTTTAGATAAAAATGGTTGACATCACAGACTTTTGGCTAAATTATTGATTGCATTTTCAAATTTGTTCTCTCTAATGTGGTATACTTAGCCGACCTTTTGGTAGACCTGTCCTAGTTTTACAAACTAAAAAAATATGAATTTGAAAAATTTCAGTAGAGATTTCCATTCTTTGCGAGTTGAGTTTAGAGTCTCAACTCAAGCCATTCATCTCCATTCTGCAACTGAAAAGAGACGCTTTGATCTCTGTAAAGTACAAATTTACAGTATAAACTTGCCTCAATAATAGTTCGTTTTTTATTTTAGATTTTTTATTTTTAATTAAATGAAAAATTAGCAAAAACAAGGCGACTATCCTAAACATAGAAATCCAGTCTGCTTGGCTGTTTTGTGATATTCATTGTATCACATTAGTATTATTATCTTTGTTGAGTTTGTTTTGGCCAAGTCCTAGCCTGCTCGCCTTCTGTAGCTTAGAGTTATCCCCTTCCAAAATGAACTGACCCGAATTTTCAGATGTCATTTTTTAACGTAAATATTTCAAGAACCCTTCATCGGATCTTTGCCAAATTTTGCAAGTTAACAAATCTTTATATGGACTTAAGAACCTAAAGAGCTCAGCTTTTTCACAAAACCGGTTAAAATCTGGCGGATTTTTACTTTCAGTCAAGGTGAAAAATTAGCATTGTCAAAAATGAGGGTGTTATCCTTTGCACAGAAATCAGGGTTATACGAACTGCTGGGGTCATGGATTACAATCGCCTCAAGAAATTTCTAACAAGCATTTGGTCGAATGCAATATTTATGTTAAAAATACGTAAAAATCACGTTTTCTCATCTGTGACTGATATCCGGCATATCCGGCAGGTAATATCCGGATCCGGTACCGGATCCGGATATGGCCATATCCGGCCGGATCCGGATATCCGGTCGGGCCCTAATTATAACTAAGGTCGATTTCCAATTGTTCAGGAGCTTTATCGACAAAAACTTTTACCATAACAACCAAACCAACCAGGGAAGGTAGTATAAGGGAATGACTAGAATCTCAAATGATATTTCAGTAGCTCAGTAACACAGAGAACTCTATTCGTTAAAACTATTCATCTTACAACTAGACACACCAAACGACTAGAGGCAGAGAGAGGTTCACAACGAAAAGGCCTTAATAACGGCATCTGTAAAGTCCAAAGTAGTGTGGTAGCCGCCCAGATCTCTGGTTTTGCACTTTCCTTCCCCGATCACAGTCTCCACTGCCTTCTGCAACGCTTGCCCGTACTCTTGCAAGTGCAGATGACGCAGCATGTTAGCGGCGCACAAAATCATGGCCGTAGGGTTGGCCACCTGGCGACCGAAGGCGTGTTGGAAGGTGTGTCGGGCCCCCGGCTCGAACACCACACAGTCGGCGCCGCAACTCTCGCCGGTGACCAGTCCGGCGCCGCCCACCAGACCGGCGGCCAGATTGTCCACTATGTTGCCGTAGAGATTGGGCATCACCATCACGTCGAACTGGTCGGGACGCGACACCAACTGCATGCAACAGTTGTCTATGATCATGTTGGTGAACTCTATGTGCGGATACAGCTGCGAGACCTACAGCAAAGATATACTGGCTTTTTCGCACGCTTCTAACAGCTGATTTGGGTTGGGTATAGTGACGGTTGCAGTGGGTTCGAAACCAGTTTGACTGGAATTAGACTTAGCAAAGCCCAAGCCAGGGCACCGAAAGCTGGTGACAGCGAGTAGGTAAACGGGTACCACCGTCGGGTGGGAAGCTAAAGGTGTAGTCGTGCGCAAGGCCGGTCCCCGGGCCACAGAATGCTTCGGCACTCCTCTCGCAAAAACCGACCCAGGTGGTGTCAGGCATACATGTACATAGTTGGGGCGGGATTTTCCCCAGGCCCGATTTTCGGAGAAAATTTCCCCAGCCGGATTCTGGGGGGATTTTTGAAACCCTACTTTGGGTTTCTAACATACATGTACTAGGGGGGTTGGGGGTTACCCCCCTGCTGGAAAGGCCAACCCCCCTCACCCCCCCCGAGACAGGTTAAGGGACCCCTCCCCCGACCAAAAAATACAAGTGGTGGTAGTGGCTCCCACAGTTGTTAGGGTCAAAAATTAAAAAAAAATACTTTATTTTTTTAAAAAAAGCTTTTTTTGAAGGCTAAAAAAATTTTTTTTTTGAAAAATCAATATGCTAATTAAGGGGAAAAGTGGGAAAATTCACGTACATACATGCAATTTTTTGTAAATTCTTTGGAAGCAGCCAACATTTTATCCAGAAACATGCGTAATACTTCTTTTGCATTGAGCCTAACAGCGACTGCGTAAGAAATCCTTCTTTAGGATTCACCTAGAAGTGCCTCTAAAGACAATTTTCGGTGAAATTATGCAGTTACAGGCAGTGTTTAGAGCTGTATTGTCGTTTTCGAACAGGTTTCTCAACTGACTTAAGGTGCAAAAGTGGAAAATTTGTTGTAAGTATCTGTACTAGCATGCTGGACCCATATAAGACGATTTAAAAAAAAAATTTTTTTTTTTAAATTTTTAAAAAAAAGCAAAAATTTTTGGCCTTCAAAAAAATTTTTTTTAACAACTGTGGTGGCTCCAGTATTAACAAACTGGGTCAGAAATCACTAATTTTTAGCCTAAAATTCACTTGAAAAGCCTTTGGAAACCGAATTTGGCGTTTCCACTGCTGATATTTAAGAAAAATCGGTGTTTTTGGAAGCTCTTTTTGTCATTTTTGCTTGTTTTTAGCTTTAAAACGCTATTTGGCAGCTTAAAATAGCGATTTTTAGCGTCCTTACTGAAAAAAATGGGCTAAAAACGCATTTCTAGGCGTTTTGGAGCTTTTTGAAATTTGGGCCCCCCCACCTGGGCGAAACCCCCCTCGACCCCCCACCTGAGGAAAACCCCCCTACCCCCCTCCCCCCAGGTCGGCCCGGAGCTGTTACATGTATGGTTTCTAAACCTGCAAACAGGGTTCGAAAAACCCTGGTTAGGGTTTCAGAGATACTGAACAGAGTTTTGGAACCCCAATTTGGGTTTTAGAAGCCCTAAATAGAGTTCCGGAACCATAATCTGGGTTACTGAATCCCTAAAAAGGTGTCTAAGAAATCCCTAACCCAAAAACCTATCTAAGGTGTCCCATGTTAATGTTAAGTGTTGCATGTTTGATCGTCAGCGGCGCGCCACTATGTGAACGGAATTCAACCAAAGTTTACTCAAATAAACATAGTGTCAAGAGGCAGCACAACTACGCATGGAGACCCGACTGTCTCCTGAGCTGCCGACCATGCACGTGTCTTACATGTATGATCTTTCGAATAGTAAATAAAAGTTGCACCAACCTGACCTCTGCACAACAGCGAAGAAAGAGTCCGTCTCCCAGTTTCATGATATTGGCCTTGTGGACGGCGGTCACCTTGTGTCGGTTGTGTTTGACGGCATAGTCGAAGGCGAACTTAGCTATGCGCAGACTCTTGGCCCGCGTCACTATCTTCAGACACTCAACAACCCCCGGCACACTCTCGTGCTCCAGAGAACTGTACTCTCCCTCGGTCTGCTCACGAATTATTATGAAGTCCAGACCCGAATGCCTTGTGCTCACTCCTCTCAGACTCTGCAAATTCAATGTCAAACTAACGGATGCATCGCTTTCAGCAACATTTAACAGCAATTGCATCTTTTTCCTATCGTTTTAGATGAAAACCCACACAACATAGTGCTTTCATGGTTTCTTCCCGGCCGATTCGTTCACCCGGCAAACCGCCTTTATTTATTCTGGGTAGAGATGTACAGACCACGCGAGTAGGGTTTAAGATTTGATTATTTTGGTTAAAGATACCATGCTGAAAAACAAATTTCGACTTGATTTAGCCAAACTATGACTTTGAAAAGGTTTTCTATTGATTGAAAAGCAATCCTTCTTGCACAGCCTAATCCTATAAAAGCACCGTACACCGTAGAGCGAAAATGCTGTATAATCAGTATAATTAGTCTGCTCAGCATACATGTAACAGGTCATCCGCCGAAGGGGAGGGGGGTCTGGCGCCGGCCAGCGGGGTCTGAGCCAAAATTTTGTAAGGGGAGTTGGCAACTACAAAACGCTCAAAAATCGCAATTTTTGGCTAAAAATCGTCAAAAATCGCTAAAAAGTGCTGTTGTACAGGCGATTTTTGCAATTTTCGTGTCTCAAATTGCAAAAAATCGCGAAAATTTGCTCAAAAAATTACTTGCCAGAAAAATCAGAGGGGGGTCGGAAAAATCGTCTCGGGGGGGGGGGGTGTTTCCATCCGGGGTGCTGGCCTAATAGTTGAAAAATGCAGATGCTAAGAATAAGACAAAACCAAAGACAAAAAGCACAATCTAGCACGCCCTTCAATTTCCGGCTACATGGTCTAGCTGGTTTAACATAGTAGTAACCAGATGCCTTAGCAGCCTTCCATATCTAGAGCCAAATGCAACAAGCAGTTTGTCAGCAGCATTCCGTAGAGCAGCCTTCCAACTTCAGGTATCTACCTTCTGTTTAGTAAAATAAACCAGAAGCTTAGATAGCCATCCATTTTCAGGCACGCATGCACCAGGTTTCGCCTTTTATCCTTGAACCTGTGTACAGCCGCTAGTGGTTAAGGCTCATCAGCAAGGTGACCACTAGGTGAGAAAGCTGCATTAACACAAACATACATGCTTCTTCCACCCAGCAAAAACCTTCATGGTAACCAAATATTAACCAAGAATGGTTCATGCTGTGGTATCAGAGAGAGTATGATGTGCAGAAGGAAGCGAACACCACAAACACACAACACAGTAAGACACAAACGGCAGGACAAGCCTACCTTGGCCATTTCTGCTCTCGCCACGCACTTGACTGATGAAGAGACAAGTGGTCTTGCTTCATTTCTGTTCTCTTTTATATCACGTATTGTGCCCTAAGAGCTAATCTACAGGACACAGGTCCCTTTGTTGTCCAATGTACTCTGCAGTAATCCTTATTTATGACTGGAGTAATCGACAGTTTTATAGTCACTGTTTATGACCACTATAACATTAGACCTGCCTTTTAGTCACTCTCTTTAACGCTGCAAAACACCAAGCGCAAAATATTGTGCTGTCACCCAGTACCAAAAGGTACTGGGGTTAAACAACCCGACCGTGAGGTCAGGAGGCAACCCAGCCGAGGCCAGGAAACACTCCAGTCCAGAAGGAGCTGATCCTAAGTCGGGTGGGGGGCAGACCCCTTTGTGACATGTGTGCTGCGCAGCTGTTGTAAAGCATCTACGGTCAATATGCCACTTACTCTGATATGTACAACATTGGCGAACAGGTCGAGAGAGCGTCTGAGACGCATGTTCAGAGACTGCAGCTCCCCTGTCTGACTGGCGAAGGCAGACTGAATGGCGCCCTTCAGACAAACGCCGTTGTTTCGCTGAATCGAACGCACTGCCTCCTCCACTGACTGGCTCCGACTGTGGTGCACCTCGCTGCAACATAAGCAACATGCATCCTTCCGCTGCTCAGTCATGCACTGTTCTCTTGGTCCCGCTAGAGGTTGAACCGAAAATTTGCGCCTTCTTAACAGACAGTACCTACCTGAGGAAGACCTCCTCGAAGTCGACAGGAATTCCAGTGTGTTTGAAAATCTCCTGAACGGCGTAAATCAGTTCCGGACCAACGCCATCGCCCGGTATCATCGTTACCACCGGTCGCGTTTCTGTTTGGGCAACCTGATAATTGGAGTAGGTGAACCTAATTTGGGTCTTTTTGCCTTCTCACTCGACGTAAAAAATGACCGGTTCACAGAAAAGTGTCTTAATTCAAGGGCTATCTAACGCACTAAACCATTTTGTACATCTTTATGATGCGCAAGTAATGCGCCTGTTTTTTCGCCTACGAAGCGCGCTTTTGCGCAAAAAAGTGGACCTAATTTGGATCGGTTTGATCCCCTTACGCGGCGGCCATTTTTGTCAGAAAGAAGCGATTTTCTTGCAGCAAAACGATCAATGTTGATCAAATTAAGTCTTCCAACAAAAACTTTTGCTTAAGTAGGTCTTGTTAGGAGCACGGTGGGCACCTCAAGAATGACGATTTCTTCAAATTAAATAGAACATACTCTTTGCTTTAAGCCGTCAACAGAAAAATAGATTTATGTTAAGGGGCCGTCCATAAACTACGACGTTCAAAAATTCAAAATTCTGGACCCCCACCATTCAAAATTCCGACGTTTTTCGACGTTTTCAGAACAACTCTCCTAAAAAACTACAACGTTTTGGCTGACACCCCCACTAAACTTGGTACTGTGTCCGAGAGTAGAAAATCGTCAATAAAATAAAATGAAAAAGAAACTTTGACAGTGAACTACCATTTTTGGCGGTTGGAAACATGAACTGGGTTGAGTTTTCCCTGTGATATAGTTGCGGACACAGCTTCCTAGGCACCTAAAAACGTCGGCGATTTCGACACCAACCCGCACCCCCTACGACGTTTTCCGACGTTCAACCGACCAGCCAGCCCAGCCCCTCACTCAACGTCGTAGTTTATGGACGGCCCCTACGCGGTGTTCAAAATTCCGGAGCTATCTAATGGTATGAACCACTTCCTCCAGCTACTCAACGAAATGGAGAAACTATTTTTTTCGGCGCTTTAAGGGTGCGAAAAGTGGACCTGAACTGGGTCACGTCTGCTCTTTTGAATCTAACCGTTTGTATGCGGTGTAAACACTTAATTTCATATTTTACCAAAAACTAATAAAACGGACAAATAAGCATGGTTTACGGCTTACAATTCAATTCTACGTAACTTGGGATTGCCTAAACCGCTGCGGACAACTAGGTTCGAAAAATTATAGAAGCTATGCATCGTGCAAAATAAGATTTACGATTGAAACTTGTAACAAAATATGTTTTTAGCCTTTTTGGAATCGTTTACCAGACATAGTCAGTCTTTATAAGGGAAACCGAAACTTCCAACAGTGGGCAGGGGAGACGCCCAGTTCGCCGCGCCCGGTTCGCCGCGCCCGGTTTGCCGCGGCCGGTTTGCCGCGAGCCAGTTCGCCGCAGGGTTATTCCGCCGCGGACCGGTTCGCCGCAGGTAATAATTTTTAAATTCGGTTCAGCAAGCGTACATACACTGTGACAGCTTAGTATGTTAAGTTAATGTGGTAATGTGTATTATGTAGACGTACAGTCATGTCTCGTTAAAACAGGACGAATTGGGACCGGCAAATTTTGTCCAGATTAGCGAATTTCTGGATTGACGAATCAAAGTTAAAACACTGTTTTTCAGGTCAAAGGCCTAAATAACAGCTTTTTGTCAGTTGCATATTACATTTTGCAGCTGAACCCCGTAATTAAAACACAAAAAGTTATTTCAGCTGACTATAACTCCTAAAAAGGCAAAAATAATCACTGACTCAACGAAAAGCATTATTCAAATGAAAATTCACACCTGAATTGAAAAATTGCGTATGGATTTTGTCAAAATTAACCAAATCTGGATTAACGAATCAGTTTAATTTCCGGATTAACGAGTCATATCACATGGGAAAAATTGGGACCTGGCCTAATCTTGTCCGGAAGGCGAATATCCGGATTAACGATTAACATGACTGTATTTGTATATTTATGGATCATAAGTCCGAAAGTCAAACTGTCGAAATTAAAAATTGGGCTAAAATGAGTGCGCATTGGGTCTGATATGCACTGTATGTTATGAAACACAATGGCTGAGCGGTGGAGCAATGTGGTGAAATATAGCTAAAAGGATAAAAAACTTAAAAAATTTTGAATTTGTTTTTCACCAAATTGTAGGGAATTGACAGCGCTACATTATTCTGAAATAAAAAGAACGGTTAAGGTGGTTCCAGATGAGCTAGGAAGGGGGCCCAAAGGGTTCGAAAAAATTGTTTTCCTCTAAAATGGAATTCTTTTTGATTCTTAAAGTACTCCAAAAGCTACCCCAATTTTTAAGTAAAAAACTCTGATTAGTGCAATACAAATCCGATTTTGAAATTTCGGTCCCATAGTTGAGCATTCGATTTTTTCAGAGGGCAACATTTCGAGCGAACTTAATCGTCGAAAACAACTGAAGTAACCGAAACATTTTGCACATTCGGCATTTCTTTACCTTTTGGCATTTTCAATTCGGCATTCTGTAGCCAACCCCCTCGCCCTGCTCAAACCCAGGTGGCATTCCAGAGCCTTATAATAAGTTTGGCCGGACTTCATAATATGCCACATTTACTTCGCATACTAAGCTACGACAGTACAAGTACAATGTATGCTTGCTAAACCGAATTTAAAAATTATTATCTGCGGCGAACCGGTCCGCGGCGGAATAACCCTGCGGCGAACTGGCTCGCGGCAAACCGGCCGCGGCAAACTGGGCGCGGCGAACCGGTCGCGGCGAACTGACCCCAACCCAGTGGGCAGACAGACTTTTCACCCCATATTTATTATTCTGAATAAGGCCTCAGAAATTCCAAGTGATGAAAGGAAAGGAAAGAGCTTGAATTTTGACAACTGCCACTAGCGCAAACGCCAATGTTGTTAGCTTAGTTTTTGAGAAATCGATTTTTAGCGAGTTTTTTAGACTGGTAGTCTGACAAACTTCGAAAATTAGCCATTTTGAGGCACACAAATACAACGTAGAACGGCGACACTTGCAGAGAATAAGTAAAAAGACATCCCAGTGCACAGTTATGGAAAAATCCTGATAGAATTTTACCTATTTTTAAGCTTTTTCGACGATTTTGTAGAGACCGACCCAGATTAGGTCCACCTACTCGAGCCTCACTCAATCAGTTATGTGTAAGAGGAAGAAAGCAGCGCAATGGCTGGCTGACTTTACCGAAGATGCTGAAGCAGCGGACAGGAACCGAGCGGAAAGGCTGCCACTCTGACTTCCGGCTAACCGCAAGAACCCTTTCCACAACATTATTATTCAGGGCTGTTTGTTTCCGGTAAAAACCCAAACAGGTTTTTTTCTTCAGTTTTTCCGGTTTTTCCTAAACAAAAGTTATGTTCCGATATGACAGAAAACATTATGACCATCGCTTTTTATTGAAAAATTCGACGTATTAGCGTGAGTTTTTCATTGCAAAATGCACTATTTTCATCTTTTGGAGTAGGTAGTAATTTGATTTTAAAACACCAAAAATACGCCCTTAAAGTGGCCTGAAAATGGTACCAGCAGGCTAGGCTATTATATTTTTGCCTGAAACAGCTTAGTTTTGCAAAGGAAATGCTTGGAAACCTTTTATTAACGTAAATCCAAAGGATTTAAAGCGAATTTATCCAGTTATTGTAACTATTAGGGTTCAGTCGATATATCAATATCGAAAAGTCGCTATATGACCCTTTTCCAATATAGATATTGCGATATTTCGCATCGATATTTTTTGTGTGGATAAGTGGGAAAAAACAAAACCATCACCAAGTTTACTTCTTTGAAACAATAAAAAACAGTTTTTCCTGGACACTCAGAAATGGATGGTATAGTCAAAACGGGTTATGTGTAGCTGGGGGGAATCAGGGAAGGTCAGAAATGGACTATATATTGATTATTGCCCTATTCAGACCCCAAAATTGAAAGTTGGGCGTAGAGGGCTGAAAGTTGGAACACTAAAACATATTGACAAGTTATCAATGACCTGCAAAGAATTTCCAGATTCGACGCTCCACGCTCGAGATATGGCCTTCTAAAAATCGGCCCACTTAACTATGGGACCAAAATTTCGATATCGAATTTCTGACTTGCTGATCGGAATTCAGACCTAACAAACGGTGTTTTTGCGTAACTTTTTGAGTAGTTTCAGAATCTTTTACTAAATTTCATTTTTGGGAAAAAAATTATTTTTCGCCCCCCCCCCTATCGGGGGGCATGACTCGGCTGGAAACCCATACATGTAACAGGTCATCCGCCGAGGGGGGGTTGGGGGGGGGGTCTGAGCCAAAATTTTGGGGGAGGGGGGTGGGCACTAAAAAACGCTCAAAAATCGAGAAAAATCGCAATTTTTGGCCTAAAAATCGCCAAAAATCGCTAATTTGGGCTGAAATACAGCTAAAAAGTGCTGTTTTGCAGGCGATTTTGGCAATTTTTGTGTGTGAAAGTGTAAGAAATTTACTTGCCAGAAATATCGGAGGGGGGGGGGCGGTGAAATCGTCTCGGGGGGGGGGGGTGGTCCCCATCCGGGGGGGTCGGGCCTAAGTCGGGTGGGGGCAGACCCCCCAGACCCCCCCTGTTACATGTATGTGGAACCCCCCTAGACCATTCTTTTTATTTCAGATTATTGTAGCGCTAGATCTTAGCTACACGTCGGTGTAAAACATTACGGGCTACCGGACGGCAAACACTGAAAAATTTGCGTTCAAAGATTAAAAATGCCACATTTTGCAAAAAATATTTTTTGCAAAATGTGGCATTTTTAAGATGCATTTTGTGAGAAAGTCAGCTTTGGTGCCAAAGAGAGGGGGCAAGCAGGGCCATCTCACGGATCTGGCTGATATTTATATCTATTAAAATAGAGCACAGTCGAAGACCAACGGTGCATGCCCGGCCACCAGCAACCCCCTAGAACCGGAGCTACACCCATTCAAAGTTGGGTCGGCAGCAATTTTCGGGCTCATTTTAATAGCTCTGACACCCTCCATTCAAACGATCACCCTTCATTCGTTTCTTAAGCTAGGATCCCAAGTCGCATATGGTTTTGTAGCTGGTCCAATGGCCTTTCATTTTCTGGTACTCCCGTTTCCAGATCATAGCTGGTTACCGACATATTCGCCGAAAACTGCGAAATTTCCACAAAATGCCACTCTGTTTTTTTCGAAAAATCTTTATAACTTTTTGTGCAAATGCCCTGCCAAGCTAATGTTTTAACAAAAGTTAGGCATGAGTTGGCCAAGCAAAATGAGCGCCCCAAAGTGTGCGGTTAGGGGGGGGTGTTTTGGCCTCTCAAAGGTGTTTGAAAAAAATTTTTTTCTGCAAAGCTTAGTTGTTAGCATACTGTTATATGCAGTTTTGTGTGCTGAGTTCGAAAATGCATTCAGTTTAGCTAGATTCGCTCTGGATCGGGAGAAATTGGGATCCAAATTTGAGACCTACCCTTTTTCTTGACTGGCACTACTCGCTAGAATGACCATTAACCGCGATGCAATGCAGTTTTTCTTATGTAGTTTTTGCTGCTGATTCCGAAAATAACTTTATTTTTGCTCTACGTTGCCTACTTTTGAAGATATCGGCATTTTTACGATTTGGGAATAAGTTATCTGTCAAATCTGGATGTAATATGGTATCTATCTGGTGCAGTTTTTTACGCTGATTCAGAATATCATCATATTTTTGCGCTACGGCCACTCTGTCGCAAGTTATGGACCTCCAAAGTTTCATTAAGAAACATGCTGTGAGAAGCTGTAATCCTAAAATAAGTGTTCAGCATTCATGCATTTCTGAAGGGAACCTTTTGTCAGTCAATAGTGTACCCGACCTATTTTGACCTGCTGAGTTCAAAAATGGCGTTTGTTTTAATCTATATTAACTCGTTTTGGAGATATATGAATCTTAATGCAAATTTTGTTTGATCAGTAATATCTCAAAATTGAACAGCAGTAGAGAAAAACAAAGGTCATTTTTTAACTCAGCAGGTCAAAATAGGTCGGGTACACTATTGACTGACAAAAGGTTCCCTTCAGAAATGCATGAATGCTGAACACTTATTTTAGGATTACTGCTTCTCACAGCATGTTTCTTAATGAAACTTTGGAGGTCCATAACTTGCGACAGAGTGGCCGTAGCGCAAAAATATGATGATATTCTGAATCAGCGTAAAAAACTGCACCAGATAGATACCATATTACATCCAGATTTGACAGATAACTTATTCCCAAATCATAAAAATGCCGATATCTTCAAAAGTAGGCAACCTAGAGCAAAAATAAAGTTATTTTCGGAATCAGCAGCAAAAACTACATAAGAAAAACTGCATTGCATCGCGGTTAATGGTCATTCTAGCGAGTAGTGCCAGTCAAGAAAAAGGGTAGGTCTCAAATTTGGACGCCAATTTCTCCCGATCCAGAGCGAATCTAGCTAAACTGAATGCATTTTCGAACTCAGCACACAAAACTGCATATAACAGTATGCTAACAACTAAGCTTTGCAGAAAAAAATTTTTTTCAAACACCTTTGAGAGGCTAAAACACCCCCCCCTCCCCCTAACCGCACACTTTGGGGCGCTCATTTTGTTTGGCCAACTCATGCCTAACTTTTGTTAAAACATTAGCTTGGCAGGGCCTTTGCACAAAAAGTTATAAAGATTTTTCGAAAAAAAACGGAGTGGCATTTTGTGGAAATTTCGCAGTTTTCGGCGAATATGTCGGTAACCAGCTATGATCTGGAAACGGGAGTACCAGAAAATGAAAGGCCATTGGACCAGCTACAAAACCATATGCGACTCGGGATCCTAGCTTAAGAAACATATGAAGGGTGATCGTTTGAATGGAGGGTGTCAGAGCTATTAAAATGAGCCCGAAAATTGCTGCCGACCCAACTTTGAATGGGTGTAGCTCCGGTTCTAGGGGGTTGCTGGTGGCCGGGCATGCACCGTTGGTCTTCGACTGTGCTCTATTTTAATATATATAAATATCAGCCAGATCCGTGAGATGGCCCTGCTTGCCCCCTCTCTTCGGCACCAAAGCTGACTTTCTCGCAAAATGCATCTTAAGAGTCAGTCTCTGGACCAATCGAGTTTTAGTATTCAGACCCAAAATTGAAACTTTGGCCTAGAGAGCTGTAAGTTGGTACACTAATACATATCGATAGGGTATGTAACCACCGCAAAGGATTTCCCGATTCGACGCTCCACGCTCGACATACAGCCGTCTGAAAATCGGCTCGCTTAACTATGGGACAAAAATTTCGAACTTGAATTTCTTTCCTGCTAAAACCAGTTGGGACCTAGAATTTGGAGATTTTACGTAACTTTTAGAGTACTTTAAGAATTTTTGGTCGGTTTTCGATTTTGACGAAAAAAATTTTTTTCGACCCCCTTCCCGCCCCCCGAGCTCGTCTGGAACCCCCCTATATGGGTTTTTTTTTATTTCAGATTATTGTAGCGCCATTTGTTGGCTACAGATCGGTGCCAAGCACGATAGCCCACGGCCCGGGGTTTTGGAGTAAATTGACTTCAAATGGCTGAAAATCGCATTTTTTTCCAGTTTTACTGTGGAACAAAATTTCGAACTTGAATTTCTTTCCTTCTAATAACAGTTGGGACCTAGAATTTGGGGGTTTTACGTAACTTTTAGAGTACTTTAAGAATTTTGGGTCGGTTTTCGATTTTGAGGAAAAAAATTTTTTTCGACCCCCTTCCCGCCCCCTAGCTCGTCTGGAACCCCCATATGTGGGTTTTTTTATTTCAGATTATTGTAGCGCCATTTGTTAGCTACAGATTGGTGCCAAGCACGATAGCCCGCGACCCGGGTTTTGGAGTAAATTGACTTCAAATGGCTGAAAATCAGATTTTTTCCAGTTTTACTATGGGACAAAAAATGCGATTTTCAGCCATTTGGAGTCAATTTACTCCAAAACCCCGGGCCGTGGGCTATCGTGCTTGGCACCGATCTGTAGCCAACAAATGGCGCTACAATAATCTGAAATAAAAAAACCCATATAGGGGGGGTTCCAGACGAGCTAGGGGGGCGGGAAGGGGGTCGAAAATAATATTTTTTCGTCATAATCGAAAACCGACCAAAAATTCTTAAAGTACTCTAAAAGTTACGTAAAATCCCCAAATTCTAGGTCCCAACTGTTTTTAGCAGGAAAGAAATTCAAGTTCGAAATTTTGACCAATAGTAAAACTGGAAAAAAAATGCGATTTTCAGCCATTTGGAGTCAATTTACTCCAAAACCCCGGGCCGTGGGCTATCGTGCTTGGCACCGATCTGTAGCCAACAAATGGCGCTACAATAATCTGAAATAAAAAAACCCATATAGGGGGGGGGTTCCAGACGAGCTAGGGGGGCGGGAACGGGGTCGAAAAAAATTTTTTTCGTCAAAATCGAAAACCGACCAAAAATTCTTAAAGTACTCTTAAAATTACGTAAAATCCCCAAATTCTAGGTCCCAACTGTTTTTAGCAGGAAAGAAATTCAAGTTCGAAATTTTGTCCCATAGTAAAACTGGAAAAAAATGCGATTTCAGCCATTTGAAGTCAATTTACTCCAAAACCCCGGGTCGCGGGCTATCGTGCTTGGCACCGATCTGTAGCCAACAAATGGCGCTACAATAATCTGAAATAAAAAAAACCCATATAGGGTGGTTCCAGACGAGCTAGGGGGCCGGAAGGGGGGCCAAAAAAATTTTTTTAAGAAAAAATCGAAAACCCACCAAAAATTCTTAAAGTACTCTAAAAATAACGTAAAATCCCCAAATTCTAGGTCCCAACTGTTTTTAGCAGGAAAGAAATTCAAGTTCGAAATTTTTGCCCCATAGTTAAGCGAGCCGATTTTCAGACGGCTGTATCTCGAGCGTGGAGCGTCGAATCGGGAAATCCTTTGCGGTGGTTACATAACCCATCGATATGTATTAGTGTGCCAACTTACAGCTCTCTAGGCCAAAGTTTCAATTTTGGGTCTGAATAAGGCAAAGGGCCAAAACTCGATCAGTTCAGAGACTGACTCTTAAACCCTCCCGAAATTACTGGAGGGGTCGCGAATTTCGCGACCCCTGCAGTAATTTTGGTACAGCGCATCGACACTCAGCCGGCCGCTGAGCGGCACATTCTTGCTACTCTTTTATGCATTCTTGCCTATACTGATGCGTCTCTCAGGGATACTTTTATGTTTTTAAAACAGGCCCTCCAGAGCGTGCCTATAGTGATGCGTCCCCTAGGGGTACTTTTATATTTGGAAAACAGGGTCTCCGGAGCGTACCTATGCTGATCCGTCTCTAGTGGTACTTTTATGTTTGGGAAAACAGGCCCCCGGGGCTGTGCCCTATGCTGATGTAGTGATCATTAGACTCATGAGACGAAGGGCTTTCAAATGATATAGTAAGCCGGGGTAATTCGGCACACCATTTTCAGTTTTTCAAAAATATCTTGGCCCAACTTAGCAGCAGTAACCTGATTTTCGGTCCGGAATTTTTCAATTTTTCTTAGTTACACTGTGCAAAAGGTTTAAAGCCATTCCGACCATTCTACAACGAATGGCGAGCGATTCCTTTTCGATTTTATTCATGTGCCGAATTACCCCACCGGTGGGGCAATTCGGCACAACGCGGAAAATTTGGTTTTGAAGCCTAACAGCCCCATCTTAAGGAATGTTACGATTAGAGCCACTTCATCTGAGTCTGTAGTACAATTTTTGCCAGCATTGTACAGTAGTTGTAGTGGCTTTTACAGCTTTCTAAACGTTGAGATAATATGATCCCCACATAAGTTGGTTTTTTCTACTTGGCAATCGAAAAAGGCAGAGTTCTAGCGTTATACTTTCATGGAGCTCTTGTTTGAAGGTTTATAGCTTTTGCTTCAAGCAGAAAACCTACTTTGTATGTGTAACAGTGGTTGAATAAATGCATAATTTGCATACACACAAACATATGCTAAATCGGGCCTCCGTCATACATGGGCCGGGGGGTAAGGGGGGTATACCCCTCCCCCTCGGTCGGCCATACCCCCCCTCCCGGAGGGAGGAAATTTTCGCTTATTTAAGGCAAAATAGGCGTTTTTTGGCCTTTTTTCGGGGTGGGGGACCCCCCTAGCGATCGACCGGAACCAAAATTTTCGCCGGAACCGGAACCACCCAGTTCCGGCCGGAACCGGAACCGGAACTTTTTCAATATTTGGTCCAAAATTTATAGAAACGTATTTATAGGCACGTCGTGTACAAATTCCTGTTATAAACATCAGCAGAAGTTCAAATCAACAACAGAATACAGACTTTTCAATAACAGTAGTCAAGAGCACGCAAATTGTACTTCAGAAAGAGAAGCTTTTCAACATTTTCAGGTTTCAGCTTTGATCTGTCACCTTCGGAGATGTTTTTAGCTGCCTTAAAGGCACAGTTGTTAAAAAGAATTTTTTTTTGAAGGCCAAAAATTTTTGCTTTTTTTTAAAAATTTAAAAAAAAATTTTTTTTTTAAATCGTCTTAAATGGGTCCAGCATGCTAGTACAGAAACTTACAACAAATTTTCCACTTTTGCACCTTAAGTCAGTTGAGAAACCTGTTCGAAAACGACAATACAGCTCTAAACACTGCCTGTAACTGCATAATTTCACCGAAAATTGTCTTTAGAGGCACTTCTAATGATGCATAACATGGAAAACTGCATAATTTCTCCCCATTCATGCAAATTCTACTGCCCCCACTGAGCTGCGCACTTTATTAAACAGACGCAATAATACTTGATGTAACTGAATATCCATCGAAAATAGTGAATGAAAAAGTTCCGGTTCCGGTACCCTTTTTCACCGGAACCGGACCGGAACCGGAACCGCCAGTTCCGGCCGGAACCGGAACCGGACTTCCGGCCGCGCGCTCACCCCCCCCCGAGGTCTCAACCCCCCCACCCCCCCCTCCGGATTTTTCCGGCCCATGTATGGCCTCCGTGTAAAAAATGTCAATGTTTTCATTCTATTAACACTGCTAAAGGCTTACGCACCAAGAAAATAAGCAATTTGCAGTTGATTAACAATTTTTGATTAATTAATTAAAATTATTAATTAGTTAATTAATTAACGTAAAATAACTGGTTACTGTGTAAATCTGTTGCGGTGGATCAGGAACAGAAGAGTTGATTGGTTTGGGAAGGTTCCCTTTATTTGGGAATAACAACAATAATAACAATTGGGGAAGGGCTGCACAAACACAGCAATTGGGAAAGTAGAAGATAGTTGAGAGGATACAGAGAATAGATTGATATAAGCAGAGGTTTGGTTGGTAACAGAGGATCTGTAGAAACAGAGGATGCACAATGGTTGGGCTAGGCCCTTATATAGCTCAATAGAATATTCTAGAACAATGACGCAACATTATCGCAGGCGCATATATACAATGCAAGGAAAGTTCTAGAAGGCCACGCCCACCAGCCAATAGGAGGCGAGGCAAAGAAAGTTCTAGAAAGAATTGAGGCGCGCCTCTACTTTGTAGTAAAGTGACGCCACATGACATCATGGCGGCCTCGCTAGCTCTAATACATGGCGCCTATATACTATTTGTACATGAATGCTCAACAATAACCTTACCTAGCTATGTACAATAAATAATACTACTCCCCTCCTCTCTTATAAGCTCGTGTCTTTCACGACACTCCCCGGCGAAGAGCTTGTACCTTGTCCTCTTGCTTCTTGACCTCTTCGGGAGTAGACAAGGCTTCTTATCATTGTTCTTGGTTGAAGGTTTGAGGGGAATGCTGCTTTGAGGAAGTGGAGTCTTTTTTCTTGGTTCTTTGTAGTTCATTTTTGTCTTCTTTGTGGCTGTTCCTTGCTGATCCAACAGTCTTGAAATGGAACAGCTTGATTGAAGTCCTTGATGGCCCTTTGAACATCAGGTCCTTGAATTGATCCTTTGACGCCATTTGGCTTGGTTTTCTTGAGGCCATCTGGTTTGGGCATGGAGTGGACTTGAGTGTCCTTGTTTGCAAAAGCGAAATCTTCTTTCTTCTCATCATGAAGCAGCTTGAGATTGAGGCACAGCAGATTGGCTTCTGCTGGCTGCTTGCAGTCTTGCTTGACTCTTCCAGTGGTGAGCCATCCGAATTTGGAGTTGACCAGGTAAAGTCCTTGATCCAGTTGAATTTTCTTTGACAGGATGAGGTCACCATAATAGTCATTGCCGATGAGAAGCTTGAGTTGAGTTGACTCTGATTCTTGTGGAAGATCATCAGCCAAAGAATACTTGTTGAGGACCAGCTTGTAGCGCTGTAGATCCATTGGTTTGCGCTCCATGAGGCCAGCAATATCGGGCACAACATGAGCTTTGAGGGTGAAGAAGCTGCCATCTTTGAGCTTGAGCTTGAGGGTGGTCATCTGAGCATCGATGACCTTGGGAGTTGAGGAACCAAAGGTTAGAATGGCAATCTTCTCCTTTCTTCCCATCCAGACATGGGCTAGCATTTCGGCTGTGGGGGGGGTAGAATTTTCAATTCCTGAGGGGGGCTGAGGGGGGGGGGGTAGGAGCTCCTGAGGGGGGGCTGAGGGGGTGGTAAGCCAAAAAGTCCGATTTTTTGCTAAAATCAAGGTTTTTGGCTTGTTTTTCATTAAAATAAGCTAAAATAAGCTATTCTGAGCTCATTTACACCTAATCCAGGCATATTTTTATCATAATTTTCTATATAAACTTCTTCCAAAAAATTCCTGAGGGGGGTAGCGGCCGGCTGAGGGGGGTAGGTCAGAGCCTGAGGGGGGGGGTCAACCCCCCTCAGCCCCCCCTTTGCCCATGTCTGTTCCCATCTTCAACTGGAGCTTTTTGGCCAGATCCGATGAGATGTAGCTGCGATGGCTTCCACTATCCATCAGAAGTCGAACTTGAGTGCCTTGAGTTGGCTTTTGGGGATTCAGGATGACAGTCATTGCAGTTGGCATGAGAACTCGTTCTCCAAAGGCCAATAGGCTTCCTTCTTCCGCTTGAATATCTTGGGCTGTCTCCTGAACCAGTTGAGCAGGCTCCTTTTGAAAGTTGAAGTTTCTTTGCTGAAGTCTTTGATTGAGGGGACCTCTTGGGAATTTGTCTGGACACAGGCTTGAATGATGCACCATCGCTTTCTTGCAGTGAAAGCATTTCTTGGTGCTTGAACAGTCTTTGCTGAGGTGATCCCTCTTGAAGCAGATGAAGCAGGAGCCCTTGATCCTCTGTTTTCTCGCCTCCACAGTGTTGAAATTGGGGCATTCATCATTCCAATGAAGGCCATTGCAGAAAATGCAGTTCCTTGTTGGTTTCTGGGCTGGTCCAGCAAATAGAGCTTCTGTTGTATAGTGCTGAATTGGCTCAGGCAGGCTCTTCTTGATAGGAGTTGAGTGGGCACAAAGTTGTTTCACTGATTCTTGCATCAATATCAGCCACTTCAGTTTGTCCCTCAGCAATGCTGTGGTCCATTCTTCTTCTGAACTCTTCTGCTCTTCCAGCTTCAGCAGGGTTTCTTCTGGTAACTTGGACTGGATTGCTCTGATGAGCAGTGAGCTCTCCACATTCTCTCCCAGCGCTTCCAGTGAACGAATGACCTTTTCTATCTTGTCATAGGTGACACAAAGTTTCAGAGGGTCATTGGGAGAAGGTGGCAAGTTGGTAAGAGCATCATAATGAGCAGCTATGACTAGCCGATGGTTGCCAAATCTTTCCTGGAGGAGTTTGACAGCAATGTCATAGTTCTCATTGGTAATTTGTAGACCTTCCAGGGCATACTTGGCCTTTCCTTCCAGGTTGCACCTTAGGTAGTTGAACTTGTCCACCTCTTTCAGTCCAGGATTTTCGTGGATGGCTGCAGAGAATGAGTCCCAGAATTCTTTCCACTTGAGGAGGGATCCATCGAATTTTGGAAGCTGGAGCTTTGGGAGTTTGACAGTTGCACCATTGGTCTTTGCTGACTGGACAGAAGTGTTGAGTTTTTCCTGGTGACTGTCCTCTTCTTGCTTCATTTGAAGATCGAATCTCCTTTGGCTTTCTTTGTCCTCAGCTCCCAGTCTCTCCAGTTCCAGTTCCTTTCTGATGCTCTCTTGGATCTGCAGCCTTCTCGTTTCTTCTTCAAGTTGAGCCACCTCCAATTCCTTCCTTGTAGCCTCTTGGATTTCTGTCCTTCTGGTTTCTTCTTGGATTTGGGCCAACTCCAGGTCTTTCTTTGTCTTTGTTTCTTCTTGAATTTGAAGCCGCTTTGTTTCTTCTTCCATCCTTTTCAGTTCTTTCCGATCTTCTCTTTCCTGCTCTTCTTTCTTGAGGCGATCTTCTCTCTCTTGTTCCTTTTCTTCTGCTTCTCTCTTTAGGCGTTCTTCTCTTTCTAGCGCCTCCTTTTCCTTCAGTTCTTTCTTGTCATTGAAATCTAGCTGAACTTGCATGTCGTCCAGGGTGTCATCTGCCTTGGAGACCAGTTTGGAGAGCATCTCTGAAGTCTGCTGGAAGTTTGGGTCCTCTTCCTTTGAACTTGACGCAAGCTTGGTGAACTGCTCCAGCAGTCTCTTTAATGTGGTGCTCTTCCTCTTCAGCCTGACTTGGAGCTTGGCGATGTTGATGGAAGCTGGCTCTTCCTGGTTGAGCAGGTCGTCGGAAGTTGAGAGAATGTTGATCACCTCTTCTTTGATAGTGGCGATGGAATTGAGCAGTTCCTTTGCCATTTTTCCTTTGGGATTCTTCCTTTCGATCCACTTGAAATCGCTTTAACCACTCGCTGCTACCAAATGTTGCGGTGGATCAGGAACAGAAGAGTTGATTGGTTTGGGAAGGTTCCCTTTATTTGGGAATAGCAACAATAATAACAATTGGGGAAGGGCTGCACAAACACAGCAATTGGGAAAGTAGAAGATAGTTGAGAGGATACAGAGAATAGATTGATATAAGCAGAGGTTTGGTTGGTAACAGAGGATCTGTAGAAACAGAGGATGCACAATGGTTGGGCTAGGCCCTTATATAGCTCAATAGAATATTCTAGAAAGTTCTAGAACAATGACGCAACATTATCGCAGGCGCATATATACAATGCAAGGAAAGTTCTAGAAGGCCACGCCCACCAGCCAATAGGAGGCGAGGCAAAGAAAGTTCTAGAAAGAATTGAGGCGCGCCTCTACTTTGTAGTAAAGTGACGCCACATGACGTCATGGCGGCCTCGCTAGCTCTAATACATGGCGCCTATATACTATTTGTACATGAATTCTCAACAATAACCTTACCTAGCTATGTACAATAAATAATACTACTCCCCTCCTCTCTTATAAGCTCGTGTCTTTCACGACAAAATCAGCATGGTGATGCTTAAAATACATAAACTAAGCAAAAATAACCGTTTTTGAACGAAAGTTTTGAAAAAAACCGATTTTTTGCGGGAAAACTGACTTCAACTACCGTAATCAACAGCTTTTCCATTCCAAAATGATGCGAAAACCTGCGTGTCTACTTGTGCCATTTTTGCCCCCAAAAGCGGGTCGTCGGTTCTCAAAAACTACTGCACCGATTTTAGTGAAATTTTCAGTGAATAATATTTGAAGGAAACCAACCTAATTGCAGATTTTTAATCCGTCCGAGCTAATGTAGTTTTAGGTTTATTCAGCTTCAAAAATCGGATTTTTTGAGTTGGTGTCAAACAATGACCTGTAGCTCACGATTGATTACGCAGATAGAGTTAATATTTTATACATTATATCAGCACACAATACGCATTACATAACTGCATTAACCGTTCATCTAGCTGCATTCGTTCGAACGCAATTATCCAATAAAAAATTTTGTGCCGAATTCCCCCCTGTGCCGAATTACCCCGGCCTACCCTACAGATGTATATAACATGACCATTTTGAAATTTTGCCAAAAAAATAATCGATAATCGATATTTATCGATCAAACTTGTTATTTTATAATTCGTTATGATCATTAAAAGTATTATTTATTTTGATCTGGGGTCGGTCGGTTCCTGATTTTACGCCGGAAACTAGCTATACATTTACCGATACGGATACTTTTATTTATATTTGGTAAAACAGGCCCCCGGGGCCTGCTCTATGCTGATGTAGTGATCATTCGACTCGCCAGGCGAAGGGCTTTCAAATGATATGACACGACAATTTTGGACGATTTTGAAAATTTTGAATTTTGCCAAAAAATAATCGATAATCGATATTTATCGATATAATTCGTTAATTTATACTTAATTATGATCACTAAACACATTAATTACTGTTTGGGGTCAGTTCCTGATTTTCACCCCCCCCTCCAGCTACACCTGATCCCCGTTTCGGATGGCGACTACTAAACTGGTAATATCGAATCGGCGCTGGGGGAATCGGCGCTCGGCGCTCGGCGAGAAAATACGGTAGCGCTAATGCGGGAAAAGGTTGCGCTTGGGCTAAAATATTAAATTATACACCCGTAACCAGCTGCGCGAGTTTAACATGTTCCCCCTCTTACATAATGCAGACAGCCTTAAGGCGGATTTATACTTCTGCCATCATGATGGCATGGCACTGGCCAATAGGCGTTGTGGATGGGCGTGCTAAAAGCAGTGGCGTATCCAGGATTTTGGAAAGGGGGTGGTGTAAAAATTTGAAAGTGCCTGGCAGCGGCCCAACCAGGGTAAGAAAATTTAGCAAAATTTGCCTTCAAAAACGCGTTTAAAACGCATTCCTAACTTAAAATTAACAGAAACTACAAGTTTTAGTAGTTTATAATGGCCTGGTTGGGCTTCTGCGGGACGAGAAACCAGGGCGAGAAAATTTTGAAAATTTATCTTCAAAAACGCATTTAGAAGGCATTCTGAGCACAAAATAGACAGTTTTAGTACAAATTCATTAGTTTCTTACATTTTTGGCAGACTTTTTCTTCCTACTGTACCTCCGCCGCAAAGGGGGGTGTACCCACGCTACACCCCCTGGATACGCCGGGTTGGTGGGCCGTCGAACCCCTGCGTTAGGCCACACTGCGGGCCCATCACGCACACCCATATGCATCCTGCCCCTCCTTCGCTGCCTTTACTACTAACCGGCACACATGCTCGGTGTCGGTCTGAGCAGGTCTCAGTGGTAGCTGTCCCCGTTCCCGTATGTCCCAACACATGGTTCGCTGTAACAACTTTCGGTGGCCTGGGTTGGGCTTTGTTTGTGCCGACGACCAACTCTTTGCGGCAAGAAACTTGCCCCGCCGAGTGGATGAACGCAAGACGTCGCGCACAGTGGCTTTGCGGCCTAAACCACTACACCAACTGTGCCGGCCAGCTGTGAACTTATTATCGGTCTATCCCCCTCACTAATGTGGACATTAGAAACTTACGGCTTCTGAAGAGTTCGAGTCACTTGAATTCGGTCGAGTCCTTGCAGGGTTCTTTACTGTGTATTTTTCAAATTAGAAATAATCGTGAGGCAATCCTTTGCACAACGAGAAATTTCGAAAATAATACGTTTAGAATTTAAATTTCGCGCTGGGTATGGTATCTTAGATGTTCACGCAACAGAAGAATTTAAATTTCGCGCTTCTTAGTATTTTAGATGTTCACGCAAAAGCTCAAAAATTAGCGCCGAGCGCCGATTCCTCCAGCGCCGATTCGATATTACCACTAAACTTCGCAAAATCGCCTCCCCAGAAAAACGGAAACGGTACAGATGTGCGGTACACCAAACTTTTCGGGTTTTCCAATTTTACAAATCGCCTCCCCGAAAGTAGGAAAGTTGGAAAATCGTAAGTTACACCATAAGAGAAAGGAAATAAGCAGTTCTAAGGGCAAATGAATAAAATTAACGCAACAACTCATGCTGGAAACGATTGCTTGTCGCGAAATTGTTTCATTCAAAGTGCATGGGCACCAAATATCTAGCGATTCATAATCAAAATTCGAAAATGTAGCAAGAAAATTGAAAATGCAGTATCACAACAGACTACAAACTGCACATGCATACGAACTGTATTACAACAGAAAATCCAAACGGTTGGTGTTATCTTGTGTGCAAAAAGATAGGTAGGCACAAAGCTGCCTCCAGTGCAACATATCATCAGCCTGCAAGTGAAGTTTATGAAACAAATTCGTGCATGCATAGCGCATGTAAGTGCTTAATGGCTGTCAGAATACGTACTTGTGCAGCTAAAATGAAATAAAACGTCACCGAATTTCCGGCGTTACCGATATGCATTTTTTTGCCGTTGGTTGTTCTTGTGCATGTTTTCCGAATCTCCAAATTGTTGACAAGCATTTTCCATTTTTTAGATTATCCATTTTCCAACTTTCTAACTTCAGGGGAGCCGATTTGTGCCCGCCCGCATCGCAACCAGTCAGTCGCAGCTCAACTTCGCAACCAGTCGCACCCGATCGCATCCGCCAGGCGCCAACTCTAGAACGTCGATGCGAAGAAAACAGAAGAAACAAGAAAAAATTTTCCGACTTTTTTGTTTTATTGTGCCATTGCTTGCCAGAAGGGCTGCTATGACGTGATGTAACGGATGCCTACTTTGCTTTTTGTGTATAAAGTCTTTGCATTCAATGTAAGATGAGGCGGTCACATCAACAAGAAGGGCAGACTGCTTCTCCACCACCACCACCAGAGTTTAGGCAAACGACTGACCCAGCTTTACCGTAGTCGAAGGTACATACAAAGCACTACATACCTACTATTAATTTGTTTTTGTTTTTGAATGCACAAGTGTACGTAGTAAGCCTTTTAAGAACACCAAGCTTACTGAAAAAACGAGCTAAAACACAGTTTCAGGCGTTTTGGAGCTTTTTGAAATTTTGGACCTCCCTCTGGGCGAAACCCCCCTCGAACCTCCACCTGAGGAAAACCCCCTACCCCCTCCTCCAGGTCGGCCTGGAGCTGTTACATGTATGTACGTATATGTGTGCTTGTTTTTTACTTGTAATGGTCATAGTTAAGAGAAAATATTAATTAATTGTAATTTTAATTAATTACTTATTGTTTCAGCCCTTACTGTGTAAGAAGGCAATCACTGAGTGTAAGGAAGTGGCAGAGATATTTGCATTCAAGTGTGAAGAGTTCTACTGTCAGCGGATGGTGTGTACTGCAGTTACGCAACTTTGTCAACCGTATAAGCAGCCCAAGCCTCTACAGAAGCGCAATGCAGCAGTAGCCGTTCAAACTGAACAAGAAGAAGAGATCGAAGCGTTTTTTCAAACGGACAGATTGCATTCAATTGACAATGTCGTTGCTGCACTGAAGTGAGTTTTTGCCTTTGTTAAAGGGGAGTTGTTTAATCATTGTTTAACTGTGATTAGGGCAGGACACCTAAACATTCTTAAACTGCCCAGTAGTACATGTACGTATGTTTGGTAGTTATCTGCAGGGTCACTCGTTTGCCCGAGTTCTTGTCACTAAGTTTTTGAACTGTATGTGTAAAACCCTCATCAAGAAGCTCACTGCTTCTGGTGTTAAACGCAGTGCGCAAGGCAAGATACAAAATTTGGACGTAGTCGTTAACTGTATGTAATGCTACTTTCATTCTCCTGTGATTTTGGTCCAGCGTTCATAATATCTTGTCTGATAGTCATATTTCCGGTCGCTTCTCTGCTGTTAATGCATGTTTTCCATGTATTCAATATATTCAGAGTTTTTTGCAAATAACTCCTTATGGATGCGTCGGAGCGCTTTGCGTCTTCTGACCAAAGTCGTAGAGGGGCCCTAGCTCTGTACTATGGTGCAACCTTATCTACGCAACATTGATTGGTAATTCTAATTTGCGCGATGGAAAAAATCTACTTTTTTCGTAGTCGGCTTGAAAGCGATTTGAGCGCTGAGTTCGATTACTGATACCGTGACTATTCTAAACATGTATTTATATTGTTTGTAGGTCGAACGGTTCCAAAGATATGGACTTGTAAACTTACCCTAAGTATATAAAAGCGGTCGGGAGCGCGATCAGTCCAGTAGTTTTTAGTCGTCCATGCGCTGGACGACGACGACGGTAACAACGATAGGGAGCGTCAGGCGCCCCGGAGCGCCCGGGAGCCTATAACTAATCAACGCACCGCTAGGCATCACCTCATCTCGTTTTTCTTCCCACTTTTTTGAGAGAGAAGAGACCAACGAAAAAATTATATGTCATAAGTTACCGCAACGGAATTTTTTACAGTGCTTGAAATTCAGTCGAAGAAAAGCTTAAGTCCAAGTGAAGAGCCTCAATATCCACACTAAAAATTAAAACATTGACCTAGACAGCTGAAAGTTGATACACTATGTAATTAGGGATGGGCAACGTAAATTAAAATCGGTAATTTACGTACACGTTATTTCTGTTTTACCAGATTTTAATTTCCGTAATCGTAACGTGTTACGGAAATTAAAACGGCCAATTTCTTGCTGTAACGCGTTACGTAAATTAATTTCCGTAACGTCGTAACGAATAAGATTCCAGCCAAACGTAAATTAATTTTCGTTTTTCTTCAAAAATTGCTAGTAGGTAGTAGCAATCGAACATCGCGGAAAAAATTATAAAATGAACTGTATGCAATGCAAATTTTAATTCTGTGTTTGTTCGATTGGAATTGCATTCGTATTTTTGAAATCTAACTTCAAAAGGAAGGAATGAAATGTGGGTATGTTTTTTGGCTGAATTACTGTAGCTGCTGAGGGTTTTGTAACTGCGCAGCAACTAGCCAACTACGTACGTACTACAGACTGTAGTCTACCTACAGGACACCGCACTGATGGTTAAACGTATGGCAGTACTTACATATAAGATTAGTAGTGAAGAAAACTATGTAACTTCACTTCTCTGTTTGAATGCATTTTAAATGTACAACATGCTGTTGGCAAGTCCGACTGAACCTGGATCTATTAATAGGTTTTTTAACCTGAAATTTGTGGACTTTAACCTGAACCTTAACCTATATCCTATTTCAGCCGGAGTTGAACCTGTTCCGTTTTATTGGACTTTCTCTACAGGTTCAAATTTCAACTGCAATTTTCAGGCAAACTGTGTAAAATTTTCGGTTGGATTGCACAAAATTTTAAAGATTTCATGTTTTTATACCTATTTTGAAACTGAAACTGTCAGAAAACGAAAGTGCACTGCCCTGTAAAGTCTGATGTATGTTTTGCTGCCAGTAGAAAGGCTTATAGCGCAGAAAAGTTGTAAGCAGCGCAAAATATCTACAGTTTTTGGAGATATCGGTGGACTTGAACCTGAACCTATTGTCCAGGTTTTTTAGAAGATGGACTTGAACCTGAAATTTCGATGTTGGGTTTGACTTGAACCTGAACCTATTTTTCAACCCTGAGCTTTCCAACAGTAGTACAACATCTACACATGAATTTATAGTTGCCTGGCTTTTCTGCCTATTTTCTTATACAGGGAGATAACATATTGACAAATTCAAGCCTTCAAAAACGTATCTACAAAATATTTCGACCGTGAAATTGACCGGTTTAGCAGTTCGAAGAGTGGGATTGGGCTTCTGTGCGACAAGGGCGAAAAATTTTCGAAAAATTAACCTTAAAAGTCGCATTTAAGTTTCAGTAGTAACCAAAAATATGCCTATAATACAACAAAACAATGCTGTGGGCTCAGGATTCTACAGAAAAATCTGTTTTACGCTAGGAACGTAAATTAATTCACGTACGGAAATTAATTTACGTATTGCTAAATTTTAATTTTCGTATTCGTTTAATTTCCGTATCCGGATTTTTTTAATTACGGTAATTGTTAAGCGTAACGTAAATTAAAAATCGGCGCTTAATTTACGTTACGCGTACGAAAATTAATTTACGTGCCCATCCCTATATGTAATACATAGTATAGCCGAGTTCTCAACCCCTGAGAAGGAATCCCAGATTTGATGCTTCAATTCGAAGCTACAGTAATCGGGCTGCTTAACTATTGGATCAAAATTTCGAATTTGATGTTCTGGCCTACTAATCAGAATTTTCACGTAAAAATCGTAGGTTTAAGAGTACTTTTGACTACTTTAAGAAGCATTGGTCGAAATGCGTTTTTGAAGAAAAAATTTTACGACCCCCATTTCGGCCTCAATTGCTTATCTGTATCCCCTAAAATCTATGCTCTATATTTCAGATTATTGTAGCGCTATCCTTAAGCTACAGAATACAAGAAGTGTAGTATAGTGGTAAGAAAGCCAGCGTAAGCCTAATCCACTATCACAAATTTTTAAAAATATGCAAATCAGGAAACATGTGGTGGCCCAAACTCAGGTGCAGAGTAGCACTGGTATGGGCCTCTTTTGGCATAATACTCTTTAGGGCATAGCATTTTGCACAATTTATTTCAGGCTGGCCGAAAACTTTGAACGCGTTTTTCTGTTTCATCTATTTATGGACTGAGGCATTTCTTCGTCTGAACGCTTCAATTGTATCTTTGAAATGGCGTTCAGGAACATCCGGTCGTGAATGCATGAACCAAAAGTTTTTACAAACATCAAAGAAGACGGCACCAACGTTTCCAGGCAGGTTACTGGATGCACTGCGCTCAAATCCTGCGATTACAACGCTTGCAAAACCGAGCATGGCATCGACAGTGCTTCGGCCTTTCAAGAACCCAATTTGTTAACTTAGTTTTCCATTTTTCCCGAAATTTCAGTTAATTTTAACATGCTGCTGCCTGTTAATTTATGTTTCATATTTTATTGTTTTCATTTCCGCAGGTTGCATTGCATGTAAGCGTAATCAAATAACACATTAATTGCAGTGACTGCGGCCAGCATTGACCGTCAGGTGGCGGTCATGGCGCTACAGCGCTGCTGACCGTGCAGCCGCACGGTCTGCACTTCAGGCTTTTACTTATCTCTTGTGCTGCCGCATGTTGAAAGTTTGCTGAAATTATGTCGTCTGCTAATCCCACTAACACTGTCACTGCCTCTGCTGAACCGCCTCATGCTTCCGTCGATCCAGACGACGTGTTGTCTCCATCGGACCGGGCGGATTTGTGCACTATTGTCAGTGACCAGTTGAAACAGCTCTTGCCGGGAATGATCTCACAGCTTACTACCAATGTCGCTGCCACCAACAGCGCCCTCAACAGTCCCGTCAAGGTTCCAACTGCCTCTTCTTCACTGTCGGCTCCCGCTAACCCGGCTGTAGCCGGCTTAGACCCGTCGCTTTTCGACAAGAAACCTTCTGACTTGACGTGGAGACAAAAGGGCAATGAATATCGGTACGAGTACGTCTACGCGAGTCGCAAGAAGCTGCAACGTCTGCGTGCTGCCATCCTTTTGCTGGACTGTCCCGCCGACGACATCGCCGGCGTTTTGGCTCACTGCGACGCCCTCCAAGATCACTTCCATGTTGAGATGAAACACATCCGCTTCGCTGACAGTTCTGAGCTCGGCTGGAAAGTGGTCAAAGAATACAAGGCCGACTGTCTCGCTGCTGGCTCCACTGACGAAAAGAGAATGAAGCAAGCTGTCAAACGTGCGCGTGAGGAGGATGAACGTGCCAAGAAGGCCAAAGCTCGTTCCAACAACACATCTCGCTTTCGTTCTGGGGGGCGCACAAGCGCCCCTTCGCGTTCCAGTTCTTCCTCCGTCAGCTTCACGGGTCTGCGCCGTCGCGCCTGCTTCACCTGCAATGCAACCGACCATTTCCAGCACAAATGCCCGAAGCGCTACCGACCCGACGACAAAGCTACCTGATGTCCACGTATCTCACACAACCGCAGCTGCCCTGTCTGACGGTATAAACTTTCCATTTTCCTTTAAAGAATTTCTTGCGCAATGTGAATTGTCATTCCCAAATTTCTCTCACAGCCCGTTGGGGCACCTTCTATGTCAGCGTTGGTCTGCCATTCCGTTCGTACCTGTCAAGCATGCACTTCGCAACCATATTGCCTTCTGGCATTCTATATCCACGCACCAGTTCTTGCTGGATGTTATTCAATTCGGTTACCGCCCACCTCTACGTGAGCAGCCACTCTCTATGCGCCGCTCTAATAACCGCTCTGCGTTCACGCATGCCACGTTTGTTTTCGATTCCGTTTGTGAGTTATTTCGTAATGGCTGGGCTTTACCTGCCGCTGAACCGCCTTTCTGTGTCCATCCGTTACAGGTTGCCACTCAACCGAACGGCAAAAAGCGCCTAATTCTCGATCTCACTTATCTCAACCAGTTTATTTGGAAGCAACATTTTCAAATTGATGGGTTGCCGCAGGCTTTGCCTTACTTTATTTCAGGCGCTTGGGCATACACATACGACATTACTAAAGGGTATTATCATATGGACTTGCATCCCGAATTTTACCAATATTTTGGTTTCTCCTTTTCTTACCTGGGCGTTGTGTATTACGGCATGTATACTGTAGTGCCATTTGGGCTTTGTAGTGCTCCGTGGCTTTTCACAAAATTGCTCAAACCGCTTTTGCGCGCTTGGCGTACCGATGGTATCAACCAATTTCTCTATCTCGATGACGGCCTTGGGTTTGAAGCCACATTGGAAGACAGCATTGCTTCTGCCTATCGAGTGCGTACCGACCTCCAGCAGGCCGGATTTTGCGAACACCCAGACAAATGCCATTGGACGCCCGCCCAGCAAGTCCATTGGTTAGGTTTCTCTATCTATTTTGACCAGTTTTTACTGGTTATCCCTCCTGAGAAATTGGAGCGGGTCTCCCTTGCTCTTACCCGAGAATCTCGTGCACAGCGCACGACTTGCCGTCGCGTGCTCCGTCTTGCTGGCCTTTTTGGCTGTCTTGCCATTGTGTTTGGCCCCATCGCTATTTTGGGCTGTAAGCCTATGTATGGCTTTGTGGAGGACGCTCTTGCTTCTGGCGCTCGGTTTGATTCACCGATCAACATTTCTATGTTCTTGCGCCAATGCATCTCCTTCTGGGTGCAATTGTTTCCTACTCTTACTGCGAGTCGGTCCTTAATGCGACCTCTGCCTCAGCTTATGTGCTGCTCTGACGCTAGCGCCACTGGCGGCGCCGCTTTTGTGACCAGTTTATCTGGCGCCGAGCAATCCGATCTCGCCAGACATGCCCAACGCTTGTTTGGCTCGTCTGCATCCGGGGCTTTGTTTGATACAACGCCTGGCCACATGCCCCAGCTGGTTTTGGACCCTACTTGTCAAAACAAACCTGCCGCGGCGCTCCTTCGACGCTTGACTGACACACACATGCCCCAGCCGCACAATATGTGTCATCTTACATGGACCCCACTTGAGCGCAACGCCAGTTCTACTTGGAGAGAGCTTCGCATGATCGAATTTGGGCTTGAAAGCCTGCTACCTACACTTTTCGCCAGCTCTATCATTTGGCTAACCGACAACCAGTCTGTGGTGCGAATTTTACTGAAAGGCAGTATGCACTCTCATTTGCAGGTCATGGCGCTTCACATTCATCTTCTCACCCGCAAAGCGGACATAACATTCACGCCATTGTGGCTGCCTCGGGCACTTAATTGCCGGGCCGACCAACTTAGCCGACTATCTGATACTGATGACTGGGGTCTCTGCCCTCAGTTCTTTCAATTCTTAGAAGCTTCTTGGGGGCCTCACACTGTTGATCGTTTCGCCAATGCCAACAACACTCATCTTCCACGCTTTAATAGCCGATTTGCTTCACCAGGGACCGAAGCTGTGGACTGTTTTTTTGCAATCGTGGCAATTTGACAACTCTTGGCTCGTTCCTCCTACTCATCTCATCGCGCCGTGCATTCGAAAACTTGTCACGGATCGTGCCAAAGGCACCTTGGTGATCCCGTATTGGCCTTCAAGGCCCTTCTGGCCCTTGCTTTTCCCAAAAGGTCGCCCAGCTCCATTTATTTGTGATACCATCGTTTTTCCAAACGGCGGCCGTTTTCTCATTGCTGGTAATGAGCCTGACTCTATTTTCACTCCTCAGAAGTTTTCTGGCTCCTTCATCGCCCTACAGATGGATGCTTCTGGGTTCTGCCCAAACTCCTCGCTTCACATGCTTACGCAGTCCTGCAATTAATGCATTTCTGTGCGAATTTATGAGCATAGAATAACACATTAATTGCAGTGACTGCGGCCAGCATTGACCGCCAGGTGGCGGTCATGGCGCTACAGCGCTGCTGACCGTGCAGCCGCACGGTCTGCACTTCAGGCTTTTACTTATCTCTTGTGCTGCCGCATATTGAAAGTTTGCTGAAATTACCCACCACCCACCCTGATGACACAACACCTTCTTTCAGGTTTATACTCTTCACCTGTCTGGGGTCAATCGTTGCCTTTGCACCTTCATGCTTCTGTTTCAACGCTTTTTCAACGTGTGTTGGGTTCTCGCGCCCCTGCTACTACTCGGTCCTATTTACGTGCATTTGAGCTGTTTCTTTCGTTTTGTTCATTATCTAATCTCATCGCTCTTCCCAGTAACCCCCTCCATGTTGCCTTATACTTGCATCAATGTGCTGAACGGGGTCGTTCTGCGTCTTGGCTATCCTTACACTTGGCTGGTATTTCATGGGTAAATTCCATCTGTGGTTTCTCGCCACTTTCTAGTCATTATGCCTGTATGGCAGTTGTCGACCAGGTCCGCCGCACCTCGGGGTCTGTGACACGCCCACGACCCCACGCTACAGTGGAACACCTACGCGCCCTCCGCTCAGCGGCTCTGGCGTCAAAGCGCCCCTGTCATTGGCGCACTTTCACCTTGTGTCTGGTCCAGTTTGCTGGTTGCCTGCGCTTCTCAGAAGCCCAGATGCTCCGCTTGGCGGATGTGACTCTACACCCCTCAGGGGTATCGTTGCAGTTGCGGTCTAGTAAGACCGATCAACATAAAGTTGGTCACTGCGTTGAACTCGCCGCCTCAGGCACTGAGTTATGTCCTCTACAATGTCTTCGATCTTACCTGGACCTCATGTCATCCACTCTTGGGAATTGTCCCTTTCTTTTTCCTAGCCCACGCCTTGACCATGCGGTCTCACTAACAGCACACAGTGCCCTACTACGCGTTCTACTTGATAGAGCCTGTGGCCCAGCTGCCCAATTCCTTACTTCACATTCCTTTCGGGCAGGCGGCGCTACGCGCCTTATAGAGGCAGGCACAGATCCCGCCAATGTACAAGAATTTGGCAGATGGCGCAGTGCTAGTTCCATGGACCGATACTTACGGCGGTCCGCTGCCTTTAAACATTCAATCGCTCAGTCGATGGATCTCTGAACTATTACTGAAACTTTGTATATACGCAATTATGTTTTAGCTTATTCAGTTCCCCTACGGCGCGGCCGACCTCGCACCAGTTCTATTCCAGGTGCTGACCATGTTTTTACGTAGTACTGGTGTGGCCTTCTCGCCATGTTCGTTTCTCCTTTCGGCCGTTGCCTTCTTTCGTTTCTAGTGCTGATATTATTATTCGTTACTACCCTTTGCTTATATTATTCGACTTATTGGTTTCTGTCAATTTACAGCGATACTATGCAGTTTTCTGATTTTATAATCACATGAGTCTACTGTCTCCTATGGTGTTGTGTCAAGTACTGTATTTCGTCGTTAACCTTGGCAGCAATCAAGTAAAAGCTGAATCCCCCCCACATGCTTACGCAGTCCTGCAATTAATGCATTTCTGTGCGAATTTATGAGCATAGAATAACAATTTTTGCTAATTCCCGCTTAAATACACTCTTTTGTGCATTAACAGAAACGACGCCTGCAGCAACGGGATTTCGGGGTGCGTCTGGCTCGCGGACGCGGAGCGCCCGACGCTCCGAATCGTTGTTACCGACGACGACCCCTGATGATAGGGAGATCATTGCGCCGATTAGTGTTTCAAGTGTAGATAATTTTTTAGTTAAAAAGAGCCACCGTCCTTGGGCTTGGACGAATATTGTTATATTTATGCTTAATAGATAGCAAATTGTCATATCTACCCATATGCTCTTGGGCAGACATATCTGTCAGAGGACTCAAATGCTACGATTGTTTTAGTAAGTGGAGGTCGTGACGTGACGCATTTTTCGTCATTTAAGAGTCGGTCCACGAAAAAATGAAACATTGGTCTGTACAGCTGATTTTTCAAAATCACCGCACAGATGTGAAACTTCTCTAGCTGCATTTGAACCCAAGTTATGGACCCTCGAAAATCGGGATTTTGGCACTCTCCAGTGGCACCACCCTAACTTAGAACGGCTGCGGTTCACTAGTCTGTGGACCAAATTTTATCAGTTAGAAAGACCATTTCAAGTAGTTTCAAGCGCTTCTGTCAGATTTTCAAAAGATAGGTCTGATCTTGTGCAATTCGCCATAAACTTTAACAGGCCATATCTTAAAATCGAACATGGTATCTCAAACAGTGACTATCATAGTCGGAATCTCCGTTCTTTTCTGCGTCGAAGGGTATCAACCATATTTATATGGAGTTGCAATCTGTACTGTTATTTTACTAGTGGATTTTTATTTTACTATTTACTAAATTTACTACAAATTCAGCCTGTCAATTTAATTTTTATTTTTATTTTACTACCAGGCAGCTCCGATTTTACTAATTTTTGTTTTACTAATAATTCTACTAATGTATTTTACTACGATTTTACTAGTCATAAACGTGGAATTTTGAATCAATGATGCCAAGATATTGTGAATAATTGATGTTAGTCCAAACAGTCGCAAAATTTAATCATGATACGAAGTTCTCCAGTCCAGAACTGTAGATACAATGTGTGTGAAATTTGACTGAGAAAACTGGACCCGCACCTCTTTTATTGCAAAATTGATCAAGATTTTAGCTGGAATTCACCAAAAACTAGTAAAATAGTAGTAAAATTTCCATTTTACTATTGACGGCCTTTGTTAATTTAATTTAATTTTTACTTTACTATTGGCTCTTAAATTTACTTTTTACTATTATTTTACACTAGTAAAATACCACTAGTATTACTAATTTTTGTTTTACTATACTATAGTAAAATAACAGTAGCAATCTGACAATCAAACGATCAGTTGAAAGTAGGGTGGTCGGACACTTTCAAAAATCCGTTTTTTTGCGCTTTTCGGTCACCCACCAAACTTTGAACGGCTGCCGTTCACTAGTCTGTTGACCAAATGTTATCAATTATGGTTCGTTAGAAAGGCCATTTCAAGTAGTTTCTAGGGATCCTGCCAGTTTTTCAAAAGATTGGATTAATCTGGTGCAATCGGCCCTAAACTATAACAGGCCATATCTCAAACTTGAACATGGTATCTCAAAAAGTGACTATCATATTCGGAATCTCCGTTCTTTTGTGCGTCTAGCGGTACCAACCATATTTATATGGAGTTGCAATCTGACAGTCAAACGATCAGTTGAAGGTAGGGTGGTCGGACACTCAAAAACCCGGTTTTTTTTTGCGCTGTTCGGTCGCCCACCAAACTTTGAACAGCTGCCGTTCACTAGTCTGTTGACCAAATGTTATCAGTTATGGCCCGTCAGAAAGGCCATTTCAAGTAGTGTCAAGTGCTTTTACCCGTTTTTCAAAAGATTGGATTGATCTGGTGCAATCGGTCCTAAACTTTAACAGGCCATATCTCAAACTTGACCATGGTATCTTAAAAAGTGACTATCATATTCGGAATCTCTGTTCTTTTGTACATCTAACGGTACCAAACATTTTTTTATAGAATTGCAATCTGACAGTCAAACGATCAGTTGAAGGTAGGGCAGTCGGACACTTTCAAAAATCCGGTTTTTTTGCGCTTTTCGGTCACCTACCAAATTTTGAACGGCTGCCGTTCACTATTCTGTCGGCCAATTATTCCCAGTTATGGCTCATTTGAAAACTAATGTGACATATTCTATGACAGTTTTGTTACTGGTCAAAAATTTTTGAGGCATTATGTGCAATTTGTCCTGGACTTTGGTGAGTCGAATCTCAAAACGAATTATTTGCTAAAGTAGCTGTAAGCAGATTCGGAGTCTCCGTTCGTTTCTGCGTCTAACCGTAACATTCGTCAAAAATATTTCCGATGGAATGGCGAATGACAGCTAGACAAACTTTGGTGGCTGACCGAAAAGCTACAAAAACCTGGTTTTTGAAAGTGTTTGACCACCCTACTTTCAACTGATCGTTTGAGTATCAAAGTGCAAGTCCATATAAATGTGGTTGATACCGTTAGACGCAGAAACGGACGGAGACTCCGAATCTGCTTTCAGCTGCTTTCGAAAATAATTCACTTTTGAGATACAACTCACCAAAGTCCAGGACAAATTGCACATAATGCCTCAAAAAATTTTGACCAGCAACAAAACCATCATAGAATACGTCACATTAGTTTTCGAATGAGCCATAACTGGTAATAATTGGCCAACAGAATAGTGAACGACAGCTAGACAAAGTTTGGTGGGTGACCGAAAAGCACAAAAAACCGGATTTTTGAAAGTGTCCGACCACCCTACCTTCCACAGATCGTTTGACTGTCAGATTGCAATTCTATATATAAATCGTTGGTACCACTAGATGCACAAAAGAACGGAGATTCCGAATATGAGTCACTTTTTAAGATACCGTGGTCAAGTTTGAGATATGGCCTGTTAAATTTCAGGGCCGATTGCACCAGATCAATCCAATCTTTTGAAAAACGGGTAAAAGCACTTGACACTACTTGAAATGGCCCTTCTAACGAGCCATAACTGATAACATTTGGTCAACAGACTAGTGAACGGCAGCCGTTCAAAGTTCGGTGGGTGACCGAAAAGCGCAAAAAACGGATTTTTGAGTGTCCGACCACCGCCAACTGATCGTTTGACCGTCAGATTGCAACTCCATATAAATATGGTTGGTACCGTTAGACGCACAAAAGAACGGAGATTCCGAATATGATAGTCACTTTTTGAGATACCATGTTCAATTTTAAGATATGGCCTGTTAAAGTTTATGGCGAATTGCACAAGATCAGACCAATCCTTTGAAAACCTGACAGAAGCGTTTGAAGCTAC